>VYZT01007828.1:12306-25050 GCA_013400735.1 Pomatostomus ruficeps | reverse complement strand
GCAGCTTTCATGGGTGCCTGGCAGCAGTCCAGCATCAACCCATGACACCCCCTAAATTAGTGAGAGAATAAACTAAATCATTGGGTCCAAACCATGAGTGATAAAAGCTCTAAGTAAACTGCTGCTTTCATACATCCAACATTTCTTCACTTGGAATGACAGTTTGGAGAATATCTTTTGGGAGATACACTATAAAACCATCCCAGGCACAATGAGTTGCCCTGAAAATAACAGCCATCTTACTAATGACAAATTAGCACTGGCCCTTGGTACTTATATGCTTCTTTGAAAAATCAGAAAATGTTTTAAACACTATCACAAAGTCCATTAATATGACATTTGTTGGAACAGAACCTGGTGTCATCTGTAGTTTTAGTTTTATTGTCCAACAGAACTAAAGAAAGAAATAATTTGCTATATTTGGGTTGGTTTGGAGTTTTAATTTTTTTTAAAATTTATTTTACTCAGTGCCCAGGCCCTTGTGTAGTCTGGGTTTGGCTGAAGTCTTTTCTGAGAGTTTAAGAGACCTCAGAGACGCATCTAAGAGTTTAAACAAAAATACAAAGTGTTGGGGAAAAAATGGGGAGATCTTTAAATGTGATTTGGTTCTCTTCTGTACTGTAGTGTGTATAGTAACGGTTAGTAATACATGCTTTTCTTAGCATACTATTAGCATTAAAATTTAATAACATACATGGGATCTCTGGACTACTATGCATAAATGAAGAAGACAAAATGCCTTTTCAGGTAAAATACAAAACTTCAAGATATGCATATTTCTCCTATATATTCCTCATTTTTTTCTGCGATCTCTTTTATCATAAACACAAAAACTATTTACAGTCCCTGGAGGAAGACATAAAATTTAAGACTGCAGGTACCACTCATAGGTTTTCCAAATTCTCTAAAAAACAGTGGTTTAAATTTTCTTAATAGCATCACAGTTATTATATTGAATACATGATATTTATTGATTTTTTGAGGGGATAACTTGGAGAAGAGAGATGAAGTTTCATATACCTTAGAAAACCAGCATTTTATCATGTTGATATTGTCTTCTGCTGTGAACAATGGTTTCCACTAGTGTCTCGTACAATTACATCTGTTTGATTATTAATGCATTCATAAAAAAATTTTTTACCCCATTTCTATTTCATTGTTCATTCTGGCTGGGAAGGAGATTTCTTTCTAAAAAGACAAAGAGCCCAGTTGCCTGAATCTAATTGTATTCTCAGTTTACTTTAAGCAGACATTTCAGTTGATCCAAAGTAAAAAATGTTTTTTTTTTTTGCAGTAAGCCAAGTGAACAGAAGCTGTGCTTTCCCATTTTTCCCTGTCTTTATTACCTAATTGTTATTCCTTATTACAAACTGTCTGCCATTATGTTATTTATTTATTTTGCAGCAGGTTCCTTTCCCTTCACACTTCTTCTAACTGATAGTAAACCCTTAATGCCACAGTGACCAATGGTAAATCACCGTGTCTGACACTGGGAGACAAAAGAAGCAGGAGGGATCTGTGAAAAATGCCTGCAAGAAGCAAAGCACAGCGTGGATGGAGATGATTCACGTCTCTGCAGTGAATCTTCAGTAAAAGGTAGCAGAGCATAACCAAAGACCATTTTCACTCATCTTGAATTCATTTCACCTGATCTCTACAGTATTTCGCTGCTACCCACCAGAGCTTTGAACCAGGCTGCATGTCTGAGTACTGCTTTTTTCCTTTCTTTTAAATCTTTTTTTTATTTCCCAAAAAAGTGAGAGTAAAAAAAGCAGCTAACAGAGGGAGAAGCTGCAAGCAAGGAATGCAAAAAAGAAACCAATTCATACATCTGTCTGTCCATCCCTTGAAACTTCCACAGATTTTTATGCAATCTGATTTAGAATAAAAAATTTTCCAAAAACATGTAATGATCTTAAGTTCCCAAGTCACTTAAATGCTTTTGGAAAGTTGCTGGAAATAGGTGCATCCATACTTAAACAAAGATATGCTCTCTATTTAACAAAGCCTGCTGGTAAATTTTTGTTTATTTTTGTAGCTATTTAAGCTGTTTCTTTGAAAAATTGACCCTTTTTTTTTCTTTTGCAAGTATTGTAATGCCTATTTGATTTAGTAATGTACGACTATCTTATTCCTGTACAAGTCTATGTAAACCTGCTGGTTACTTTTAATTAAGCAGAATCAAACATGTTGCTCTTCATCCTGAAAAGCTGTAGCAACATGCTTATATGAGTCACAGGCTCAAAGAAAGTAAATTTAAGCTTGCACAGATGAAATGATATTGAGTCGAGAGTGACCTCATGGATTGTTGTGTTCCTTTCTAGCACAGACAACTGCAACCATCATACAAGCTGATTTTCTTTGGGTTTAAACTCATGATAGGGCTAGCCCTGTTCATATGACTTAAAAGACACTGTATTTTCCTGCCTTCCTGGCTTTTCTGGCATTCCAGCTCATTTCTGCAGCACAAGAGACTTGGGATGCAAATCTGAGTGCTTTCTGATTAACTTCAGCTGGAAAAAATCAACACAAGATTTTGCCACTATTGAGGTATTGAACCTGGATTCTCCATATGTAAGAGTTTCAATTTAATTTCACTGGGGAGTTTGCCAAGATTACCTTGTAAAATTCTTTGGGGAGGTGCCTGCATTTTTCCTAGCTGCTGAAGCTCTGTACTTCTTACCAGTTCTGTCCATAGCTGAGACTTTCAATAGCCATCCCCCAGACCCCTCTTTTCTTATAAGAACTGTTGTCTGTTTCTCACTTGTGTGACTGAATTTTGGATCCTTCTAAAAAAAAATCTTTTTCTAAAACTTTTGGCCATGTGGAAGTAATGCCATTGTTACTTGTGTGGTACTACACTGTGTAACTTTTGTTATCAGATTTAGTCTAAATACACTGTTGAAAGTTTAAAAGGGAGCTGCTAAGGCCTGTGGATCTGAACCTTTGCTAAAGAAGCAGTAATTTACTACCCAGAAAGTGACAGACAATGAGGGTTGGAAATCATAATGCCGTAGGAAGGTAAGGAATGGCCCATTTCTTCCTGCACAAACAGAACAGAATCTTTTTATGCTAAGTAGTCTGCTTTGCAAACATACACAAGAGCCCCTGTGCTTGCATCTTAAAAGAATAAGCCTACCAATATATCTTATGCTCATTGATGCTATATACTGTAAGGGGTTTTTCTTTGTAGAGGCGCTTTTGATTTGCCTGGGTTATAAAAATATTACATCAGCCTTTTTATTTTGCTACCATCAGTGATGCTCCAGGCCCTAATACCTTAAGGTGGGTCCCACTGCATGTCAGGGTAATTGCAGAGAGTATAAAGTGCTCACCCTGCCCTGTCTGGGATCTGCAGCTACAGCTCAAGGTGGCAGACAAAGGGAAAAGAGAGAGAAAACGTGCATGTGCATGTGTTTGTGCACGCGTAGGCAGTGTTAACAGAAGGGAATTAGCTGGCTCAGAGCTTTGATTATTGACTACAGAGAGTTTCAGCTCTGGTCTCTTGTGTTAATCAGTCAGATCCACAATATCCAAAAGTGGTTATCAGCTGATGATTGATTGATTGCCTGTGAAGTAATTAGTTTGAACTGGGCTCCCCCAGTGAGACTCACCTGGTGTCTGTGCACCCTTTCCAGGTGCTCTGGGGCCAGTTGAGGAGGTAATGCCTCCAGGCAGCCCCAGCTCCCTGTAACCCTCCCTTTGCTGATGTGGGGGCTGCCTCTGTCACAGCACTGCTGAAGACTCGTTGCTGTAATTGCATCCAATCCCGTCTCAGTTAAAATGAGCCAAATAACCCTGAGAGCTGAAATAATCAGTATTGGCTAACCTGGCTGGTTCTGCCAGGGATGGTGGCGAGGTGGCCACACAAACCCTTCTGCCAGCAGGCTGAAGGAGCTGGTAGGCTGCAGTGGTGGGTCTGGCAGATAGCACTAGGGTCAGCAACCTGTGCAGCTGACACAGCTCCGTCTGCAATGGGATTGAAGGGGATCTATAAATACTAATCTGCTTTCTTCACTCTTGTCATAGCTCCAACCCACATTACCAGGGAGTAAATGAAAGTAGGAAATCACCCACTTGGCCTTATTCACCATCCTTTCGTTTTCCTGTTATGGACGCCAGCCAGTTAAGACTAAACCTTGGTACCATTATAAGAACAACTAAATAACCATTGCTTTCTTTTAAATCAGAGGTTAGTTCTTCAATGATGAGAAAGTTTTTAATTCTTTGATCTACAACAATGCAAAGGTGCTCAGTGCAGCAACTATAAACACTTGTACTGACCAGCCTGATAAACAACCGCTCCTGTGGCTGTTCCTTACACCTGGTCACAGTGAGTGTGGAACCACCTGGATTCTTCCAGTCCTACAGCCAGGCTGCCTGACCTGTGTATAAAAGGACTGTGATTCCAGTAATTTTGACTAGCACTGAATTCACTGTTGAACATTTTAAAAGAGTGAGAAGTAGAGATTTTCTCCGTGCTAACATTTCTTGGGGTATAATTTTGCATTACTGTTGTAGTACAAATCATTTACTGTACTAATGGGATGGGAAATTTCTGTGGGAGGGAGCAGCAGCAGCTATTCAAGAGACAAATGTGAGGTGTGGCCCTGACGTTTGCATTTCTGAAGCTACTTCTCTGCATGAGCCACAAGTAATAACCTTGTAATGGAAGTTGTCACCTTTTGGCCTCTGCACCTCTAACCCTCAAAAAATGACCAAAAATGTGAAGTCATTCAAACTAAAAGTTTTGCATCTGTCAAGTTATAAATACATAGAAGAGAAGGTCTTTTATTCAGTCATGTTAAAAAGAAGTTGAAAGCTTCTGAACCAGAGCATTGTTGCCGTTATGTAAGAATACATTTTTAAAGAGCATATTCTTATTTTAATTAAATCCTCAATACAATCTTCATTGTTTCCTGTCTCATTATTTGAAGTGCAACATATGTTAGCTTCACTAAAACCAACCCATTGTCACTCTGTGTGTGTGTTTTACACGCATCTCCCCCAGCTGTATCACCTCTTCTATCACCAAGCTGGTCACCTCTAATGATCTGTTTAGTCATCTGGTTCCTGTTATTTCAAGTTTAAGTTCTTTTTCTGGCAGTGACTGGAAATGTTTCCTCCTGGGTGTCTCTGCTCTGTGGCAGCACTGGGCTGCAGCTGGCCCAGCTGGGAGATGCAGGATGAGGGGTTGCTCTGTGGTGTTGCCTGCACTTCTGGAAGGAACATCAAACCCAGGACAGTGCTGGTTAAGCTAATGAGTACTCTGAACAGTGATGCATCTTGGCTGGGTCAGACATCCCATGGAGATGAAGAGTGACCCAGGGCATTTCCTCACAGCATTTTACTGGGCTGTTGGAGCTATTTACACACAACATGGAGTGACGGGTTTGCTGATGGTTTTAATTGAAACTCTTGTCTTCTCAAAGCATTACTTGGTACCAGCCCAGCAACTCCACCTCACTTGGTTTACATTTTGCATAAAGACATGGCCAGGCAGAGCCATTCTGGCTGCAGCAAGGTTGGACCAAGCAGTTCGTCTCCATCCCACCCTATGCTGCTCACTTCTTCTCATGGTACCAAAGGGTAGCTCTCATGGTTCCGTGGGCTTTAATGTTTGAGAGGTTTCCAGAGATGGTGAGAGATGATCCTATCTAAAAAACCCTTAAGACAGGAACTGTGGACAGAAGTTGGGAAAGGAGGGAAATCTGAATTACAGCTGGACTGATGATTCTGTCACAATGTGCATTTGCCAAAAGCTGGAAATGTTGCTGTGCTGGTGTACTTTCTGAAGAAATGTTGTAGGACAATACCATCTGGCCAGGATCTGTAAAGTTCTTTATTGATTTACTGAAGTCAGTATTATTAAGGTTTTATTTTCTAGCATTTATTTACAGTTGTATCTACTTGTAAGTGTTCACAATGCTGTATGCTTATTTCCTTTTTTCTGTTTACTGTGTCTAGATAAAAGCATGGACCAATACTTACAAGAGCTGATATATTATGTGATGTTATTTTAGCACAAATGCTTACTGTTCAGCACCTGTACAAGATCAGCCATGACAACTGATGGTTTAAAATTTATGATGCATCATGTTGCCAATATGATTTCAGCTCCAAAACATACAAACTCTACTTCAGTCTTCTTGTCTTTGCATATATAATTTTAAGCAAAGAGAGAACAACTCTGGACTATTCTGACAAATTTATATCTTATTGCATCATATAATGTGGCTTATATACAACAGAGATAGCTGAAAAGCAGTTTCCCTGCAGACTCTGCCCTGACAGATTTGCAGTCTGCTGAATCCTGCAGAAAACTGAGGATGTGCATTTCAATGCCTCATCTTCTGCAGGATACTGTGAACTTTCAAGTTGTTTTCACTGTGTAATTCCTACAGATTTTAAATTCAGGTAAGGGCAGTGGAAGACTAAGCAATAGATATAAAAAATGCAATTTATGAGCAGTGTTTTCACATTTAGAGTAATACACATTGTAAATCAGATCAGTTTGCTAATGCATGGCACCTTGTGCTGCGATGTAAAGCTAGAGCAGAACACTTACCACATCTGGAGTGCTATTACTTAGTTGAATGCATACCATGTGCCACAAAAGCAGATACAATATATATAAGGACAAAAGTGGAATAGGATGATGTGATGAAGAAAGGCACAATGCTTTTTGCTTTGACACCAGATGATGAAGTGGCTGCAATCCATATATTTCAACCCTTGTAATTCATGTACTTCATGCCAGCAGTGGTATTTATTAATTTATCTTCAGCATTAAAGTATTAATATTATAACTTGTAAATAATATAGTCATATGCAGAATTGTATATTTTAAATCAGTAGTGAATTTACCCCAACACTGCAGTAAAGAAACCACAGCATCAGAGTTTAAAACCAAAATCAGTAATGAAGTAAAGAAATTGTTAGTGTGTTGGTGGCAGGGCAAACCAAGCAGTTTTGTAAATTTAACCACTCCTCCATAAAGATTATCTAAGGTAACTATTAGCAATTTGGTATTTACTATTTAATGAACTTGAATTTAAGCAAATAAATTTTAATCTTTGTGTTTATCCTTGTGAAAGTATAAACTGATGTATTATGCAAATAGCATCATCTCTCTTAAACACACCAGCTTCCTTCATTCACGCTGACTTGTCTGTGTGTTCCCATGTTGACACCTTCATTTTGTATATCCCTCTAATCTCTCATTTATTGATTTATAGCTGTGTCATCAAGAAAACCCTTCCTTTCAGCTTATTTAACTTCAGTTGACTACAAGATGTTGGTAAAAAGCAGCCTCTTCCCAAGCAGTTTTGGACTTGCTGCTCTTGGGTTCACAGCTGGCTCAAGGATTTGCTCTTGTGTGTTCTCGGTACTGTGAGAGAAAATCAGGTTTAAAATAGCCTCAGCCAAACCATGCCTGTTATGTGAAGTGAGCAAGCCAAGCAAATTTCCATATGATGTAAAGAAACAAGTACAGTAAAGGGGCAAAAGCGATTCTGATGATGGGAGCATGCACAGAGAAAACAAATATGTCTAAACTGTATGTGTAGAAGTAGGAGCATTTCAGACCCCTTTGAATTTGGGGGATGGGATTGCTGTAAGCCATTAGCTTCTGTCAGGATTTAACCTCAGGCCCACACAGCCACTCAGTCATTTATCCGATGGGATGGAGGCAGAGAATCAGAAAGGTGAAAGCGAGAAGACCCATGGGTTGAGCTGAAGACAGTTCAACAGGTAAAGCAAAAGACATTCACAAGCAAAGCAAAATAAGGGAATTAATTCACCGTTTCCTACGGGCCTGTGTTCAACCACCCCAGGAAAGCAGGTTTCCATCATGCATAATGGAGACTTGAGAAGATTGATGCCATCAATCCAAATATCTCCCTCACCTTCCTCCTACTTCCCCCACCTTTATATGCTGAACATGACACTGTGTGATGTGGGATATTCCTTGGGTCAGTTGGGGTCAGCTGTCCTGGCTGGGTTCCCTCCCACTCCTTGTGCACCCCCAGCATCCCCGCTGATGTGGTAGGGTAAGGAGCAGAAAGGTCTTGACTCTCTGTGAGCACTGCTCAGCAATATCTAAAAAATCCTATTATCAATGCTGTTTCGGTCACAAATACAAAACACAGCCTCTTAATAGCTACTATGAAGAAAATTAACTCTCTCACAATTGAAACCAGCTTGATTTACCACATCCCATCTCTGGCTGTCTTTTCATACTGTTCCCTGAAATCCAGGCAAGACCTTTTCATTTATGTACCTCATTTTAAACTCACTAACACAGTTTTAGGAAGTGGGACAAATAGTGCAGCAGTATTAAGACAGTATAAATAGTAGTGTTTGCTTCATTCTTTCTTTAGAAGCATGCGCTGATTTGTCCTTATGATTATTTTCTTGTTTGAAGAAAAGACTATAATAAAAATAATACTAAAAGAGTTAAAAATTAGGGCTTCTGACTTAAGTATTTCTTACTCCAGAAGCTTCTGGAAAGCAGATGCGAGTGTCCATTAACCATATACACAACAGAAAGGGCTGGGTCTAAATTATTTATGTGGTGTGCTCAGTGGGAGGCAGAAAAGCAAGCACAGACAACAGTTGCTGCTGGGGGATGGTGCTGAGCTTGTCACTGACCCCAGTGTGAAAAAATGCAGCATGGAGGGGTTTCAGACAAGCCTGTGCATGAGAGTCGAGGACCGTGTATTTGTTGTGAATGTTTATAATTTCTCTGATAATAGATTGTCATGTACAGTGCAGGAACAAAGACCAACTCTCACCTCTCCTTCCGTTGAAAAGCAAGTCACCTTATTCTGTGATGTACAAGGCTGAGTAATTGCATCTCAAATGTGTGGTGCATTTTTGTTTAGAAGGTTAGCACAAAACTGATTTATGAAATAATTTTCCCTGTTTCGTGTCAGAGAGGCCGTCTTCTGGTGAGTAATTAGATGTGGGTTTCTCCTGTATGGTGACATACACTTTTGTGAAGCAAGGTATAGCTGTTGCTTTTCATTAAATACATCTCAGAGGAAATTTTGTCCAGTTGTTCATGAGAATTTCTTTTCCTGTGACATCATTTTAAAGATTGATTCTAATTGATTTTGGAAGAATAATTTTTTAAATTGTGTTTACCTGTGCTCACCATGACATGCAATAAACAATGATCTTGTGCTACTCTGGAGGTAACCGTCCCTTTTCGTCTTAAGATCATAATCTCAGATCAACGTATATGAGAATACCTGTACAGTATAATTGCACTTGGCATGCAAAAAAATTGTCTTCCTGGTCCTCAAATTATCTCCTGGGCTTTCAGTTTGGTAGTGAGCATCTCAGGGCAAAAATATTCTCCTGACGTGGTGCCTTTATTTTATCATAGTCACCTATCAGAAGCAGTCAGAGTTCATGCATACTAATTGAAGATTTTTTCATCATTTTACGTAGATTTTTAGGTAATTTTTCAAATTTTGGTACCAAAAGTTATATACATAAATTATTGTTTGTTTTTTCTGGGTATCCATTTTAATCATGTAAATACTGGATTCGATTCAGATTCCCAGTACATTTAACCTACTAAATTTGAAATAGTGCTCAGCCTTTTAGTAGACATTGAATTGAACTGATTTTTTTTTAGGAAATGATGGGGTTTCCAATGAGTTCCCTTACAATGTAATTCAAATCTTATCAAGTTTAAACAAGAAAAGTTGACCATTAAATAAGCCATTTACTTTTTAAAGTCTTATATTTAATCTGGGAATACAGCAAACAAAAACGTACAGAATATATTTGATATGTTATTGACATATTAACACCAAATTTTTTAAAAATAGTATTTTAATGAATTTTTTAGATTAAGTGATTTAAAATGTACTATAAAAGAAATCATAATTCATTGAATAAGCTGATGCTGGCACTCCAGTTTTAAGAAACTGTGGTGATTCTACAAATCTAAGATCATTGTTTCAAATGTTTCATTTTAATTTGTAGATATTTTCACTTTATTTCTGTGGCAGTGAGCTTAGGGAAATTCTCTAAATGCCACGTTTTAGCCCTGTCAGTCAAAGATTCTGTTCCACCTCTGTTATTTTAATATTCATCACATTGTATTACTATTCAAGTTACTAGAAACTTCTACTGTTCTGTTATATTAGTTGGTTAATGCAAATATGTTCCGCCTTTGCCCAGAATTCATTGGAGAACTGTCATCCCATGTCAATCTGTGATTTGATGAGAACCCTGGACCCTTCCCCTCTGACCACCCCTTTTCCTTCCCCATAAAACCCCGTGTAACCACCCCCTCTACATCTTTCTGATAGCTCGCATCCTCCTGAGGAGAGAATGAAGTCTGGGTGCTGCTATCAGTGAGGCCGTTCTCGCTTCTTTACTTCTACCTGCTTTATTACCAACGACTGCTCTGTCCTCCACTGCGATGGCAATACCTAGGTAAATAGATAGACAAAGAAATACCGCTCCTCTGCAGCTGTCTATCTGATTGAGGGCGCTGGATATTTGTCCTGCAGAACCCTGGGCAGTTTTGCAGTCCCTGAAAAGCATTATACTTCCTCCTTTCCTTAGTGTAGACTGAAAAGGAACATTTTTTTCCCAGAGAAAACAATACTTCATTCCTGATCTAATTTCTGAACCTGGCTTTCGTGTCAGTGGAAGTAATCTTGACAATAGTTTAACACAGATGAAACCTATTCTATCTGTGATGATCTGTATACTGTTTGTTGGGACATGCCTTTAACACTTGAAGAAGCTTGGGGGTTTTTTGCAAGCTTAATATTAGGATTCTTTGGAAGAAAGTAATGCTGACCGCTCAGGCTGCCCGGGAGCCTGCGGGCAAACAGACTGCACTTGGCCGGATAGACCTGCTGCAGAGACNCAGACTGCACTTGGCCGGATAGACCTGCTGCAGAGACACAGCTCTCTATCCCTTTTGCCCAGCTGTCGGCTCCACAGCTGATGAGGCAGAAGCGGCCGATATTAAAGAAGCGATGGCGAGAACAAAGAAGCACGAGCAGACCCTCTCGTAGCAGCACCCAACGTTTTATTGTCAGGAGATGCAGGCTACAAGAAAGAACTTCATGGAACAGTGGCACGGTATTTTAAAGGGGAATGAAAAGGGGAGGATACAGAGGGGCGGGTCCAGGATTCCACAAATCAGAGAATGATGAGGAGTGACAGGTATCCAATAAGTTCTGAACAGGGGAGGAACATATTTGAATTAACCAATCAACATAACAGAACAGCAGAACTTGCCAGCACTTCCTGAATATTACAATTACCTTATGAATATTAAAAATAACCCTGAGGGGAAAGGGGTGGAACAGAGACTTTGACTGACAACTTAAAACACGGGAGGATCAGGGAATTCCCCAGCCCTGCTTTCTCTCTCTCTCTCAGACTCACTGTCTTGAGAGGAAAAATCTCATAGAGAAGGCAGGCTGAGTCACTGCCACAAGAGAGGAAGAGGAGAAGGGGATTTTGTTCCAGAATATTTTGAGTAGTAGTACCATGGACTCTTTTCAGTTGGTTTTATAGTTATACAGTTTCTCTAATAGAAGCACTGTACATATTGGATTGAATGCCTGGAATTATATTTCTCAGTTGTTGTCATGTGTTAGGCAGAATCTTGTATGGGAATTATGAAAAATGTAGCTTTTCTAAACACGTGGAGATGAAGGAACTATACCAAGTCTGACAAGTATATGAAATATTAACAGAAAATTCTTCTATGGATATGAGGGCTTCTGTAAACCCAGAACATATGCAGAGTAATCCAGGGTCAGATCTGTAAAAGGATGGGAAGTTCAAAACTCTTCAGCCAAATGACTTCTGGCAAGGAAGTCCAGAATTTAAACTTCTGTGACTTTCTACCAAGCCTTAGATAACAAAGGCAGATTAGAAATAGTACTAACTGTGGTCATAAAATTCATTCACCCAGACTGTAATCTTCCTTAAAATAGAAGTTACAGCCTTCTTGGGAGGACCATTCCTAAAGATTAACAGAGCATTCACTACTGGTGGGGAAAAAGATGGGCCTAAAATTGGAAGGCGTCATTTTATAAAGCAGACATGGCAGGACAGAGAGAGCGAGACATGGAGAACGGAAGCAAGACCACCCCTGGCATTTTAGAGGAAGTTATTAGGAGGAACTTAGTGTGGGGAAAAAAAAAAATCACTCTCTTAGCATGAACATTATTGAGAAATGGGCTGGTCCCCACGCTAGCTGGCTCTGCTGAGTGGAGGTGAGACATACGCAGAACTCTGATTGTATTGATCTGAGTAATAAAAAATTTAAAAAGAATATTAAAAAGATTTTTTTTTGTAGGAGCAGAAACTGATTGGAGCACCGACTGGTAACTTACTGATCACTACTCAGAGCAGCTGGAAGGAGAATAAAGGACACGAGGATGGGAAAGCCAGCAGCCACCCCACAGACAAATGGATAACCTCTGGCTAGTATGTGGGAAAACTGGAATTCAGATGCATAACCTCTTGATCATGGCAGAAATTTAAAAGAGAAACAGAGACAGGAGACTCATCTGTGAAACTTGTAATTATACAAATTCTGGTAGAATCTTTAATTGCAAATTTCTCCTTGCTGTCCTGAGTGGTTTGCCAGCTTTTTGTCCACTGCATTTTTTTACACATGTGTTGGGTTTTGGGATACTTTTTCTTTTTTTTTTTTTTTTTTTTTTTGTTTCTTTGGAAGTTTTCCCCATTCTT
>VYZT01007828.1:1586-11653 GCA_013400735.1 Pomatostomus ruficeps | reverse complement strand
GCTAAACTGTTCATTGGTTTGTTTTTCTTCTGTTCTTGTTTGGTTGTGATTACCATTGTTGTTTGTCTGCCTCATTTACATATATATTAGTAAAGAACTGTTATTCATTTTCTTATATCATTGCCTAAAGCCCCTTGATTTCAAAATTATACTAATTCAGAGGGAAGGGTGTTACATTTCCTATTCTAAGGGAGGCTTCTGCCTTCTTTAGCAGATACCTGTCTTTGAAACCAGGACAACATGTTGATATAGACAACCATGTTGATAAGTAGATGGCTGAGATCAATATATTTGTGGTGCCATTAACAGACATATAGCTTACAGAGAATTGATTATTTATTCATACATTGAAGAGTTCCCAATGGACATTTTACAACCTACATAGAAAATAGGTTCTGTGAGATCAAAATATAAATCTTATAACTGAAGTGGGAAGATGTGGAGAGGAAAGAAAGTGTAACTTTCTCATATATTTGTTCATTAAAAAGTGTATTTCCCTAAGAAATGAAACAACTGGCTGCCATGCTATCCTCAGTCTCCGTGCTATTAATAGACTGACAGGCATTGCAGCAGACTGAGTTTAGTAGAGTATTGAAGAAGACTGCTTGTGCGTTGCTCCAGAGGATATTCTAGATACTGTTGTGTTCTGGATTACTCTGCTGGAGGATGATGAGTAGAATATGTATTCAACTCCGTTACATCTCACTGCTGTGTGTTACAACCTGCATGCATTTCTCATGTTGTTTAGAAATTTACTTTGAAAATGGCCCTGATTTGCTGACCTACTCACTGCAGAATTGTTCTCAAACAAAGAGGCAGTTCTGTGAGGTGGGATAGTGCTTTTCATCATGTTAATGTCCTTACACAATGGCTTAGCTGTGAAAACTCCCCTCAGGGAAAGTACCAGGACATATGCCTGAAGGTTTTCATCCCTTCCCATGGGCCATAACTGATAAACACATAAGAGGCAGCTGTCATGTCTTAGAAGGTGTCAAAGACTCCCGAAGTGTCCCAGGATCTGCAGTATTATAGCATCCAGTGTAAAACTCCTCACCCCAGGACAGGTACCTGGACAATCCCACTGAGCCTGAGCATAATATCCACCCCCCAGACTTTGTATTTCATGGGTTTCCCCCACCCCAACAGATCAGGATTGCGACCGTCACTTCAACCAACAACATCAGAATTGCAACAATCAAGTCTTATTTCTGGATCCAAGGGTGGAGACTGTATACATTTCTACTCTTATACTTTCTCTCTCTTTCATTATACATTTTCTTAAGTGTTATTTCTATGCTTTTATATTGTTGCATTTCTAACCAAAATAGCTGCATTTTAAGATTTGCTGAGCACTGCATTGTACCATAATATCCTAAAGTTTGCAAGTAAAAGTTTGTTATTGACCATCCTGAGAATTTTCTTGTTTCTCCTGTGCACTGCCCAGAGTAAATCAAACAACCGTCCCCTAAACCCACTGAGCAGACCAGGGCATAACATGTTAGTTAAATTGCTGCTTCCTGCCTTTTCATTCCCAAGTAACAGCAGTCCAGTGAATGACAAGTCATACAACCAATGCGTAAGTGACAATTCTTAAAATGTAATTCAACTTCACATGTGGTTTAAAATCCAGTGAAAAGATTGCTGTATTTTCATATACATGAAAACAAATTTCAGCTTTGCAAGTACTCTGGGAGGCTTTAGAAACACTATAATAAAAGAGGTGACCATCTCTTAAGGATTTTAGACTGGTGATGGCACATAATACTCTAAAATAGGAGTAATCCATCTTTTTATGATTTGAGCAAAAATTATTTCCAGTTGTCTGTAACCACATAAGTATATGAGAAAAATCTTGATGTATTAAAAATTAATGATGAATAATAATCTATCTTTATCTTTAATGCAGTACATTTAGTAGAAGCTCTTCATATTTTCTATGATGTATTTGTTTCAATGCAGGCTCAGCTTGTGCTTTGAATCTCTCTATTTTCAATACACCTAATCTAATTTTCATACAAGAGAAAATGTGAATATTCACATTTCTTACATATGTCCTACAGCATTCTGTTCTCAGACTCACCGTGTGCAGAAGGGGTTGCTGCACCTTAATGAAAGAACTTGTCCCAACATCATTTAACACAGTGGTTTAATATACCCCAGATTTTTCTAAGGTCTGTAAGAAGATTCTGAGGAAATTTCTGAAGTCCTCCTCATTCTTCTATGGAATGACAATCAAAAGTATCTATAGAGACAATTCTGGAGTTGTGATATTAAATTCCCTGCTCTATCCCCAGAGGTACTCAAAAGCCATCTGAATATGGTCAAGGGCAAACAGCTCTGGTGACCCTTCCCAAATGGAGGGTTGGACCACATGACCTCCAGAGGTCCCTTCCAACCCCAAGCATTTTATGATTCTCTATTTACTTCAATAAAATAAATTAAGATGTGTGTGGATATACATTTCATGAGAATACTCTTATTTTTGTTCATCAAATATGGTTATTTGTGATTGTCATGACTACAAAATACAATCAGTGAGAAAAACTTGGATTTTCTTCTAACATGTAACCAGACTGTTTTGTACTTTTTTGAGCTTTCAGCTGTAACTACATATTGAAGGTGTAGATTTTATTAAAGCTGTCATTCTTGCAGATCTCTGTACTCACAGGATACTGGTTTGTGACCTGTTTTTCTATAGCTTGACTTTCTGTATTTCTCATACGTCACTACATCCTTTAGAAAAGATTTCTATTTCTGAACCACAGTGCAGTTGTCCTTGCCCTTCTTATTGCTTCCATCTTAGTTTCAGTCATCTCAGCCTTTAGTATTCAAGTGTTCATGACACTTTCCTATCTTCTTTTGAGTCATGTTTGAATTCCTTGAAGGAAGGCAGAGTTCTGTCAGGGACTTCTCATGAGAGTGGCATTTTGCCTCCTCTCCCAATACTGCTTGGTTGCTCTAGCACTGTGAGTGTAATGTACTAACAATAAAGTAAAGTTGTGCGGCATTCTGCAAACCTACAGTAATACTTTTAGGCACCTAGTTCAGAAATCTTTTACTCAATGATATCTTCACAGATTTTCAGGGAAAAACAAGTAAAGTAAGAAAAGGCTAAAGTATTCATAGGCTATAAATACCTGTATCTATCTATCTATAGATATACACATATATCTATGTATAGGTATCTATGTCTATAGATATCTATAGTATCTTTATAGGATTTCATGATTGCTGTTTTTTATTAAAACAATAATATCATGCATGACTCATTACAACACCTCCCCTACATACACACATGCTTAAAATTATTGTATCTGCTAGGAACACCACAAATTGTTATATCTAGAAAATCAAACTTCTTTCTATCTCTTTGAGTGTAAAATATCATTATCTGGTTCAAACCTGCTGCTTGTTTCCAAATACACATTGCACATACACATTCAGCTGGACTGCAGTTACTTGAGTAGTGATGGAAGAGTTAAGTGGTTGGGTTTTTTCTTCTTCCTGAAGGGAATAGGATTTGTAACATAGGTCAGAAAACAGTTTACAAAAGCTTTTATACAAAATCTCATATATGAAAGAGTAAATTAAGGGAATCACTCATTTCCCTCCCTTCAATCTTTTCACTTAAATCTAGATTTATCTGCATATAAATATATAGAACATTTTCTGTAATTGCTCTGCTAGTAGAGCAGATGACTTGTCAGTAGATAATAATGTACTTAACACTTAAATAATTCCTTCATACATATTATTAGATAGCATTTTACAAATACAGTCCCATCAATGACCATTTTACAGATAGAGAAAGGAGATATATTAATGATTTGTTAAGAGCTAAGCAATGGATAAAAACAGATTAAAACATAGGACAATAGGATAAAATTCTTATGTGCTCTACATCAACAAGAAGTTTGCTGTTCATTTTATGAAGCAACAATTTTATCCTGAGTGTTCTACCTTCTCCTCTATTGCATAGCCTAGCACTGACTGCCTTTACCTACATTTGAGATGATTGACTTGACATAGCAAGTTAAAACCCTAAAATAATACTTTTTGAATTTTTATCATAGTATGGACTGCTTTGCTCATAGATGAGATCTCTCTCACTTTGGCTATCTGCAACTGAAAGTTTAAGCTCAAGCTAGTTTTCTGAGCTTCTTTTGTTGTCAGCAAAGAAAAGATGCAACACTAGAATATGCCTCTTTCCAACTATTTGAAGACAAAGATGTATTATCAGTTTAAGCTGGCCCTGCTGTCAGAATAAACAGTCTTGGAGTCTTCCTCCTTCTTCATGTGTTCATCACGAAGTGTGAGATGACCGTGTGGTGAATGGATCTGAGCTAAAACTAAGCTTGGGTGAAAATGGCTGGTTTTCAGCCAGATCAGCTCCCTGAACAATTTACCATATATTTGTACAAATGTTGGTATCAGCACAAGAGACTAACCTGTGCAGGACTGGGAATAGGGCATGTGCGTAAAAACAGTGCAGACCTGCTTTCTTTCCCTGGTAGCACCAGGTTAAAGGATCTACTGAACACCACTCTTACCACCTGTGCTGGTTTTGACTGGTGCAGAGTTAATTTTCTTCACAGTAGCTGGTACAGGGCTGTGTTTTGGGTTTGTGACCAAAACAGCATTGATAATTCAGGGGTGGTTTTGTTACTGATGAGCAGCACTTACACAGACTCTAGAGCTTTTCTGCTTCTCACCCCACCAGAAAGGGGGCTGGGGGTGCACAAGGAGTTTGGAGGGGACACAGCTGGGACAGGTGACCCCCATCTGACCCAAGGAATATCCAACACCATAAGAGTCATGTTCAGCATATAGAGCTGGGAGAAAGGAGAAGAAAGAGGAGGACATTTGGGGTTATGGAGTTTGTCTTCCCAAGTCACTGTTAAGCGTGATGGGGCCCTGTTTTCCAGGCTGAACACCTGACTGCCCATAGGAAGTTGTGAATGAATTTCTTGTTTTCCTTTGCTTGCATGCACAGCTTTTCTTTACCTACTGAGCTCTCTTTATCTCAACTTACATTTCTTCTCACTTTTACCCTTCTGAGTCTCTCCCCCATCCTCTTGGGCAGGGGGAGTGGGGCTCAGCAGCTGTGTGGGGCTGAGCCAACAAGTGGGGTTAAACCGTGACACCACCTACCATACTAAGCAAGATTAATCTCATATAGAGTTTATGTGCAATCACTGCTACCTGGCATTAACATTATCAGCTGAAGTTTAGTGTGATATTAGTACAAGAGACTTTTTTAAACTCCACCTCCATAAAGGAATCTGACATGGTTAAATAACAATTAAAGAAGTGCTGTTATTGGAAGTGGAGATGATGAATTCTCTGTTTATTTGTAACATCTTACATGCAAAGATGTTGTTAATTTCCAGCTATCCTAATTGTGAAAATTTTAAGAATTATAAAATTGAAAAAGAATGAACAGATTCACCCCATACTCTGATTTTATACTTGATCTAGTTACAATTCTCTTAGATACTTGTTTATTTTACTGAGAAGGCAAGCCCAGAAGGATTAAACCTTGCCTGCAGCTTTGTTTTTGTGCAAAAGTCAATTATGGCTGGCTAAATATCCCTGAGGTAAACATGTGTGAGGTTGATAATGTGGTTAGAATAGCAACAGCAGTTGTAAAGGCGACTGGTGTTCATGGAGTTAACACATTCCATATTGCTATCATGCAAAAAATTACAGACACTTCCAGTCAGGGAGCATCAATCAATTTTTGTTAACTTTCAGGGTCTTTTCTTCCTGATGGAGCTAATATTACATCTAAATATTATGTGTGCTGCATCTGTAAATTTCATTCCATTTGTTTAAGGAAACCTTCTGTATGAAAAATGTGAGTTAAAACTATGTTATTTACCTGGTGCCATTGGATTGATTGTGGAATGGGTCAAATCCTGCCATCCTTAATGAGGAAAATATTAAATAATAGCTTAAGTAAATATTGTCTGAATTCAAAGAATGTTTAAGTCACATGTATTAAATATTCAGAGGAGCAGAAAATGGTTCATAGCTTTTCCTCCCAACCATCTAGTCACCATGGCACCTAACCAGCCATGTTAATGCTTACTATTTCCTTCTATATTTTGGCAAAATGTTGCCGTTTCAACAGATAGTACTCCAAACACCAAGTATCACCACAGCATGCAACCTTCGGCTCCACCTGGGAATTGCAAGGTTCTTGCAATTAGAGGAAGGAACTGAAAGTGTGTTCTCACAGGTGAGTGCAGCACTTTAATCACTAACTCTGGGTTAAGGGAAGCAGAACTGCCATACAACTCTCTTCCAAGTGAATCTTTGAATAAAGGCTGATTTTACTCCAGGAGGAGGTAAAGAAACCATGACATGCAGTCAGAGAGAGAAAGAATAACATTCCTTCATTGGGGCTTACCAAAACTCTGCATCATCAGCTAGCTTGAAGTGACTCCTGACTAGGACATTGCCCCAACAAGTCCCAGCGTGGCATCCCAGGCTCTTTCCATGCATTGTTTAGGAGTCTAATGCCAAACTTTGGCCTATGACTTTCCAGGAGTGATAGGGCACCTAACTCCTTTGCCCCTCTAGTCTTCTCAATATATTTTGTTGCCTGGTCTATAAAATGGAAATATTTTTATCTCTTGGGATGTTGTGAATAGAAGATTCACAGAATAGATGTAAGACCCTCAACTACTGATGTGAGCTATGGTTAAAATAACTAAACATTAACAGATAGCGAAGAGGTGCAGAGGAAACTTGAATTTTACAATACTTCTGAATGTATTAGACCACTTTTGTTGAAAGGGTTAGCTTGGCAATGAACCAGTAAGACTAATAGATAGCTAATTTTACAACAGATATTTTTATTACTGGCCAATCTATGAAATATTATCCTTCAGGGGATAACCTGGCTGCCACCTGTTGTAGGCAATTAATTCCCTCCATCCTTTAAAAGTATTTTGCATTTACTTACAAGACAATTTGCTTTTCTCTCCCCTCTGGCCTTCAGAAATTTTATGTTAAACAAAAAAAACCCCTGGTGACCAATATGAAAAGGTATTTGACCACATGGGTTGATCTCACAGATACAGAAAACAGTATGTTACCTCACAAATGTGGTCTTATTGACTAACAGTCTGAGTTATTCATTCAAAGATCAAATGCAAAACAAAACCAAAAATTTAAAGGCATGAATTTTCCAAGTTATTCAGGTGCATAATCCCTGCAAAATTATTTCAATGAGAAGTAGGAACTGGAGTGCTTTTGTGAATATAGACTATAGAGTTTCACCTTCCATTAAATTACACTGGTGTACCTCTATTGTCAATAACATATTTTACTTGTTTAATAGACTACAAAAACCCAATTTGGCTGGCATTATTCATGTTATGATGGAATTTATTTATACCTGTTGATTCAAAGGTGTTTCAGTTCCATGACCAAAACATGATGAGCATGTGATAAAGAATATCAAAGTACTCTTAACTAACTTTTAGATATAAGAACATAAAGCCTTTCTGTGAAGGGTTGGAATCCCCATCACCGGAAGAAAGTTGATTCTCTTAGACTCTGAAATAAATTATAAAGGTGGAAAAAACCAAACCTTTTGGCATTCTGAAAGATTTCATTTGGAGAATTTTAACTATGCAAAATCAAAACCATATCTAATGGAAAATGCTAGAAGTCTTTGCATCTTAATACAACCCCTTGCTCTGTATGTAATGCAAAAGTGTCTTTAATTACAAGATCTCATATAAGTGTCATAGTCACTGCCTAATTTACCACCCTGAATGGTTGGTACCCACAAAATGAGGAGTAATTTGATATTTACTTTAGTATTCTTTGTTTGAGATATGACTCTCCCTTTTGTTCCTAAGATTCAAACCTAATCCTGAATGTAGAAATACTGACCATGTCAGGGTACAAATACTTTCTACGGTAGTCTTGCCTAGTGTCTTAGTGCTTCTTTTCTGCTCATTATCATAACTTCAGTGTGTTCCTGTATTAAAGGATGTCACTTTCTTGTTTAACAGATGGCAGAACTAAAGTAAAGAAGGAGTACTGTTGATTCCTAAGCTTGCTTAAAACAAGGTAGGAGACCTTTCTTTCATATTTTATGTTCATAGTATAATTTCATCACTTGTTTTCATAATTTGTGTGTGCTGATGGCAAAGATTCCCTGGGCTATTGAGAGTAACCCTAAGTACTTACCTTATCTCTAAAACAGATTCCATGGATCATGTGGAGGCCATAAAATGAAGAGCATAAAATGATCTAGGAGAAGTTTGATTTAAGGGACCTCTGTAATTGTATACTGACAGGGTAACACAAAACCTCCAGAGCAGAAGTAAGGGTAAAATTTAGCTCTTCAATGTAATGCACACAAAATTATTTTTCTTTCTGTGAACCCCCTTTTCCCACTCATTACACAGATTTTGCATACTTTTGTGAATGGTGTGAGTAGGAATCTGATTTACCCCACAGCCCTCTGAATTAATAGAGGAGGTGCCATTGGTGAAAAGTACTAAATTTTTCATAATATGAAATTCTTTATAATTCTTTGTAACATAACAATGTAATATCATGGGGGTTCTTCAGATGTCTGTAAAAAAGCACAGTTTGTGTGGAATTGTTTTATCCAAAACAGGCAATATGAGCAGTGTCACAGGCAGGAAACAGCATGCAGATGGCAGTAACAGACTCTTGCCACGTGTCTGGGGCTGACAGGAGATGATTTTCAGTGGGCTTCGCAGATAGTTGTTAATAGTAGAACAATGCTTGTAACTTCTAACTTGGTTATTTTAGGCTGCCCTTGTCTTTCTTTAACCACTCTGTCCTCAGTATTGAAAAGAAAACCTAGGTGTCATCCCACACAAGCTCTGCCTAAGACATCATGTATCAGGCTTGATCATATCTTTATTTCATGTGCTCATATTTTCAAGATATGAAATACAGTAGACTAAAAAGAACAGACTTGTCTTGTTGAATTTAATACTTTCAATACAAATCCCTAAATAAAAAAGTCCACAAATTGAAAGAAATTCCAATATCTTGTCTTTTCCTTTGCTTACTCTAATTATGTAGGTTATAAAATTGACTCTTTTTTTGTAAACCCTCTTTCTTGTCAGTGAAAACACACCACCTTTTCCATTTTGGCAAGTATTCTTTTAGGGTGTTCAAAGATATCTGTGCCTAGTTTAACTCATTTTGAGAAGTTTATGCTAAGCTACACTCATAACATGTCCCAGCTGTCTTATGTTATTTGATATGGATATAAAAACATATTCCATCTTCTGCCTTTATATGCTAGGACAACAGACAGCAGCTGATAAATATGCAGATACTAAATGCAATTCCTTTAATTGAATCGAAACATTTCTGTCAGAAGCATAAAGGAAAGACTTGTGATTTTCATGCAAGTAAATTTAATAAGGCTGTCTTTTTTGGGGTTTTTTCCTCCCTCAAATGTCTGTGGCTCTAACATACCATAAGGGATGAACTGCTGTTTTAGCAACCTAAGGGGCTGCTTCTAGTAGTGGTGGTTGCCCTTGATGAAGAATATATTTGGGAAGGATTTGAATGACCTTGTACTTTTGAGCCAGACTTTTGCTATTAATATGTTTTTGCTGAGAAACTCCTAAAGAGGCAATTATATTGTCTGTCACTGCAAATATAAGAGCACTATAGGAATATCCAAAAAGTTGTCATTGCACAAAAATAACACAAGTTGTACTTGTGATATTATTGCATTAGAACTGTAGAGATTTTTTACACTTTTTTGCTACCATAAGGTTCCAAACATGCATGTAGGTCTTCTGTGCTCTCTTTCATTGAGAATTGCAGCACACTTGTGAATGCTGAGCTACACTCATGGCAGGTGTTCCAGGTCTCCTTGAAGAGGGTATATCACACACAATGTGAACACTTTCCATTTGAGCTCAACGCTCAAAACCCCAAGCTCCAAACTCAACCCCCTTTTTTGAACATGAACAAAAAATAGAAGAAAAATGTATACTTTAAAGTCCGTATTCACAGACATGGAATTTTTTAGGCTGTGTGCTTTGGCAGTG
>VYZT01007826.1:2120-64699 GCA_013400735.1 Pomatostomus ruficeps | reverse complement strand
CTGACCTCTCAGAAAGAGGAAGTATCAGAAGACTGATACTTTACACTGAAAGGACTTTGTTAAAAAAATTTTGGTTTTAATATCAACAAAACATAAACAAAATTATATAGGCATTTCTGTTGTAATAAAATAGCTACAGTCTGTGTAGAGTATGGGAATTTACTTTATGCCTTCCTTCCTGCCCCCAACCCCTCCTGTGTCCTTTGCTGGTTTTGTTTTGCTTCAAGCAAAGCTATTTTACAGTTCTTCAACAGTATAAAGGTGAAAGAGGATGTAAATATGAAGTAGTTTCTGCATCTTGGCTAGACATAAGGTCATGGTAAATATATCGGAATAGTTTTGTAAGTCTTGGATGTGATAGAATGAGTGTCTAAGGTCTAGCAGTTGTAGTAAAATAAGTAAATTAATAAATTAGAGTAAAGAGAATCCAGGAAGGAATGAAGGAGGATATCAGAGCAGGTCTTGGATGTACTTTTTCTTTTGAAAAGCTCACTTCAGCTGAGCGAGGGAAACTGGTTACCATTTCCTTAGATTAGTTTATTGGTCTGCTTGTTTGGTTGCTCATTTCAGGCAAAATTATCTAGGTTAGAAAAAATCCCCTAATTAAAATATAAGTTAAGAAGTAGGTAAGTTTAAGAAGTAGGTGAGTTAAGTGAAGGTGAAGGAACTGAAACAGTAGCTAAAAACACATTAAAGGATTATTTCTGCTTGTAGATTAGGTCAGACATGCTTTGTTTCTGACAGGAGTAGACCAGACAAGAGTAACAGGCCACATGAGAGTGAAAGATGGGGAAGCTGTAGATTTTCTCTCCATCCCAGCTTTGCTGTTTTCCTTCAAACCTTCTGTACTTAATACACAGTGACAAGGCCTTAACGATGGACTCATCTTCATCAGTCTGATTTGGTTCATAGCAGAGTATGTATCATGCCTCCTCTGAGCTTATGTTTGTTTTACTGAAATGTAAGTTGTAATTAAGTGTATTCATTTATTTTTGTCCTAATCAAGAAAACATTTGTGTCAGGTTTTATTATTTTGCCTTAAGCTTCTCAGAGAAATTGATGATAACTCTTTTACTTAATTCTATTATCTGCCTATGATCTTCTTTCATCCTTTTGTGGTTTATTAGTTTCCTTGTATCAGTATCCCTCTCCGTATATATAAAATCAAGTGATTTATTTCTTTCTACACATTCTTAGACACTTTTTCTTTCATATTAATTATGACCTGCTGATTTTTCTACTATGTTTTAGCATTTATTCTAGACTTGCTTTTTACCATTACAAAATCAAATCAGTCACATTGTTATGCTTATTTGACCTTTATATTTCACACTTGCCTTAAGTATTTTTTTCTTTCTTCGTGCTGGGGTCTTTGAATTTTATAAATATGACCTATTAGTTAGAAATTCATATTTTCATGTTTATGAAACTGTAAGGTGGAGAATATAAAAGCATTTGGTCAGTTTCTTCATTGTATCTTTTATTCTCCTTACAAATACATTTATTTAAAGCAGGATCCTTGTAAAAGGACATGAAAACTTTAGCTACTTTCCTTTTTTTGTGTTTGGGCCACCATGTTTTAGAAATTGTAATCCTTCACTTTCCATTTGTTCAGCTGTGCTCTATTCCCATTCTGTGGACATTAATGGGTTATTTGGTGTGCACTGCTGTGTTCATAATTACAAACTGCTGCATATGCAAAAGCAGTGCAACTCATTTTACTCAGCACCTGAAGGTATGGTTTAATAAGGAAATACATTACCACATTTCAGATTTTTGCCAGCAGCTTTTCTCATTGGAAAGCTGATAAAAAGTGAGTGTTATTTAATATGCAGCACTCATAGGGAAATTCTTTTAAGAGAAGTTAATACCAGAAATGTGTGCATTTATCCAGTAACAGTAGGGTATTTCTTAGGCTTGAATTAGATGTAACTCACCTTTAGCTTTCGCCACCTATCTATTGAAGATCATGTTTACCTTATGTTTTTTAATGTAAACAATTTTAGACCTGTGCTGATCGCATTATTTTGAAGTTGCCAAATGCTGGGTATTCAACCCATTGACAAATGCAGAGTTTTTGATGTAGTGGCAGTTCATTACGTGAACAAGCAGCACTGCAGACTGCAAGATCTCAGAGGATTGTTTGCGTACAGATGTTCTTAAAGGGCATTGTTTACAGGTGTTACAATTTGGTGGCAGATCTCTGGAAGACTTAAATGGGACAGGGTTGGTAGTTAGGTACTTGATGAAATTGCTGGATTTGTTTGAAACCAAAGGAAATGTGAAAAAAGGTTGTTCAAATCTGAAAGACAAGACTGACTTCTTGGTCAGATAAAGTGAAAATCTAAGGAGTTATTCATCAAATAGCATTTTTTTCAATCAAAAGCTGGTAGTGATTGTTTGACTCAAAATTTCTGGTTCTGTTGTGAGAAACCAGAAGAACAAAAACAGGATGAAAGAAGGCTTGGAAACTGTAACAGTGAGTGGGCTGGAAAGAAGAAAGATTAGTTTCAAGAGATGATGAGTGTATCAACAGGATTGGAAAAGGTGTTAGGAAGAGAAGAAACTCACTTAAAAATGTGTGGGCCTTTATAGATAATTAGGATTTAATTTTGAGAAATTGCCTACTGTAAAAACTGTCAGAAGATGAGATGTTTGGAAGGATAAGCAGAACTGACACTGGCAAACCTCCTGGGAATGCTGAAGGATAAAACCAGAAATGATGAATTGTCTGAGCCTTGATAAACGCAGTAATTTCTGTGGGAGTGATGGTTATTGTTTTTGTGGGTTGGGTTTTTTTGTTTGTTTGTTTGGGTTTGGGTTTGTTTGTTGGTGGTTCTTTTTTTCGTGGTGGGGTTTTGTTGTTGGTTTTAATAACTTGGATTTAGTTCAGAGGATAGAGAGAGCCTTCTCTCTAAGTTCGTTCTCAGCTTATTCTTGCTTTAAAAGAAGGGGATTGGTGGATTTAAGAAGTAGGTTAGCAGTGGTGTTTTTTATTTTTGAACTATTTTAAGGATTAAAGATAAAATTCTCTTAGTAGGCTCAATGCACTGAGGATTAAAGTTTTAAGTATTTTTTATTTTTAAAACCTACTGTCTCTCCAGCATTGTACGTAGAGAAACTTGCTGCTTCCTGGATTGAAACAGAATAGGAACAGAATCAGTCCCATATACCTAGTAATTAGATCCAGAAATTTAAATACCTTCAGAAATGGCCCGAGCTCAAACAACTACTGTCTAGCATCTCTACCCCCCCCAAACTGATTATGCATCAGCTCTGTCAGTATTCCTGATACAGTCTGAGCTTTGATCTTCTGAAAGACTTAGAGAGAATACAGTAGTCCGAGTGGTGCTTAAAACAAGATGTATATAGGGCAAACAGAGAGCAGTGTCATAAGGAAAAGTTTCATAAAACCATATGGGATGGTGGTAACTGAGCAAACATGTAAAAACCCATGGAAAGTGGCAAATGAAATGCAGTGGCAAGAAGGTAGGTGACTGGAAGGGCTTGATGTTTGCAATGGAAGCTGGTTTCCATTTCTCCTGCACTGACAGGTACTTTCAGGCCTCAGGAGGTTGAAATAGGCAGCCACAGAAGAGGGTCACACACAAAACCTGTAGGTGGGGAAAATCTGCTGAAGTGTGAATCTACAGTTTTGTGGAGTTTGCGTGTCTTACAGACTGTCCTTTATGCAACAGAAGCTTTTTTTTAGATAATAGTTTTCCTGGTGCTTGTAGTTTAATCCTCTAATCCATTTGTAATCTGATTTATATATAACACTGTCTCATGTACAAATATAGGATCATCTCTCACCAAAGACACTTTGGTGACAAGTTGTGTTTGTCACCTGGTTCTTAAATTTATATGCTGTATCTCAGTGTCTCACCTAGCCTGATGTCTTCTTTCTTTTGGCAGTTGTTTCATTGAGTAGGTTAAACTCAATATGTTTTAAAGGTGGGTAACTTATGCCTATTCGTTTTCTCTGACCTTTAAAATACAGGATAATCTTACAGTTCTAAAAGGCCTCAGAATTGGGAACTTTTCTAAAGTTTAATTTCCTAAATAGTATGGGGAAGAAATCTATTGTTGCATAAGTTGCTTATGCATGTGCTGCTTCTTTAAATTAAGATTATGAAAACATTAGATTTTTATCTTGGGGTATAAATGACTAATGCACATCACCATTTATTGCTGACCCACAAAAGATCAGTTTCCTGTTTTGTTTGACTCTCATTTGCATTGGTGTTGTGACTTGAATCTTCAGTGGTTGTCTGGACATACACAAAATAGTATGGATATCACAATGGCATGCTTCACAAACAATGGCAGAAAAACAAGGGCCAAGATTCCCCAAAGGACAAAGTTTATGGTGTGCCTGTTTTACCTTGGTACTTGGACAGGCTCAAAGAGTCAGCGTGACTTGAAAAAAACACAGAACATGGATACAGACAAAATCGAGTGGGCCACGGGTGGTTTGTGATTATTTACCTTCTCAAGCTTCTTGAGAAGAACTGTTCATATATTAATTTTCTGAACTATTGAACTTCAAATACTGCTCTGAATGATAATAATAACCTTTAATAGATGGGTTTGATACTGTTTCTCCAAAGTTTGATCTGTTTGTTAACAGTCTTTCCCCTTTTCCTGGCTCCAGATAGCTTAAATACTTGGTTTCATTACAACATGAAATGTACTACTTACATGGGTACTGTGTGTGCTTACTTGACCATAATTGCACACCTCACAAGCAGTTCACCACCTTAGTATAGTAAAGAATTTCTATATTAACTTTTTTAGTCACATGCTACCTAAATAAAAAAAATCTCCACATAAGTATTTTTAAACACAAAATCATAAATAGATTAGGATATGCTGACACAAGCTTTTCAGTGATCATCCTCAACTGGAAATTTGCCCATTTTATTATATTTCTTTTTAACTTGGCTTCCTGGAGAAACTGTCTTGTGCAATCACAGAATATCTGTGCTGTGTATCTTTCAACTCTATTGTCTGATTTCAACTAAATTCAATTTAGGCATACACCAAGATGATTAGTTGTTACAAGCTTTATGAAAATAGGCAGTAACAGAAACTGTACAAGTTCCAGTGGAGACTGTATTATGATTACATCGCATTAGAGATCAAGCAGTCGCCTTAAGCAAGTGCTGCTGTCAAAACCAACCTGTACCATTGCAGACTTCAGCTGCACATTACAAAAAGTTTGATGGTAACCATAGTTTGAGGAATTCATCCCTGTATTGTACTGTTCCCTGTGCTGGTGCAGTAGTCTTTGTGGGGCCTGACCATGAATCAGACCAAGAAAAAGAATGAAAAATTTGCAGACACTTAACTAGTTCTCTTAAGGTCAGTGTGCTTCCTTAAATGTGCCCGCTGCTACAAGTGAGTAGCCACCCTGTGTTGTGTGTTGAGCTATGACTGTCTCTGAACATTCAGGATCTTGAAAGTACTGTTTTAGACACAGTTATTTAATCATCAGGCAGAAATCTATAGAAAGCATGTAGTATTTGATGGTATTTGCACAGTAACTGTTATTCTTATCATAGGAAAGACAAAATTTTTTAAAAAATGTTTTCTGTTCAGTTTCTAAAGCTGTCATGGCCAGAACTGTTGTCTTTCTTTAAGATACCTCACCATCTTCTAACTTTGACATGATTGGTTCTACATATTTTTGAGAATTAACTTGCTTGGAAGCACTAGTGCATCACTAGACACCCTCAGAACAGCTTCTTTCACCTGGCCTGTTGGAGCCAGACTTTGATGTAGTTGTGAAACAAGCTGGCCCCTGAGTTCTTGGAACTATTTCTAGCTGAGGAATGAGGTGACCTCTGAATTAAAGGGTGGAGAAAATCTGGAAGAGATGAAAGGATTTATGGTGACAGGAGAGGTAGGGTTAGTAACTGAGTGTGGGAAGCAATGAACAAGGGTGGGACTGGACTTGCAGTTGAAAAAAAAAATATTTTTGCCAAGATCAGGAACTGCAGCCAAGAGGGTGGGGGAAGGAAGGAGATAGGGAACATGGGTGGAGATGGGAATTAATTCCGCAGAAGCTCTAAAGCCCATGGGCAAATGCAATGGAGTTTCTCCCTGGCTGCAGGGTGGAGACGCTACATCATGCAAGAAAAACCACTGCTATTTCTGGTGCCAGAAACAAGTGGGGAGCAGTCAGGTGCTTCCAGCTTGGTATCTTCCTCTCTGGATGCCCTCGAGGTGTCTGCAGGAAGCTACAATTGTAAGGCAGGAAGTGCAGCGTTCCTGCATCAAGTACCTGAAATTGCATACTAAAAATTTTGATAAACATGCCATTCACTGCTGTTGTTCTGTTGTCTGTTTGGTTCACTTTACTGTATTTGTCATCAACTAGGATGTAAATTTAATGGAACTTAATGTAAAAATGAGTTTTTAATGAAATTATTAATCTGCTTACCCAAGTGTAGGTCTAGCCGTAACTCAAAAATACCCTGATTAATTTTTTTTAATGCTTTTCATAGTTTTTGTTAAATTTACTCTTAGGCATAAATACAGCTCACTGTACAGTTTTTCTTATGTCGATATGGAAGGAGGTTTCTTGCAACTATGTTTTTCCTAAATTCAGAAGCAAGGATAGATAAGTAATATATGGTCTCTCATGACCCAGATAAGTTGCTAAAAAACCTTGTGCTTTAGGAGTGTTCCTTTCTACTTTAAGCAGGATGGACTTTTTGCTACCCAGAAAAGCATGTATCACTATAATGAGCTGGCTCTGAAGCCTTTTAATGTGTGTAGGTGTAACTCATGTCACAGTAAGCAGCCAGAGCAGTGATCCCAAGAAGTATCTAATCTACTGTAAAGGTTGTTCTAAGTATTCCTAACCGAACATATGTGCACATTGCTGAGGAGTTACATTGAGATATGCAGAAATCTGTTGGGGATAAAGTGCTGAGCTTGGTTTTGTCTGTTGTGGATCAACTGAGATTTTAAAAGAGGCAAGGACCTTTACGTGTTACCTGAGTATGAACACTCAGTGTCTGGTGTCAGGTAAGGTTGATGGGTGTAAGGATACAAACTTTCCTTGCTGTGTTTGCAGTTGGTTTCTCCATGTATCACTCAGCAGGTAGTGTAACTAGTAAGCAAATAGCTGTTTACTGTATTCCTTAGAGCTGCTGTAGTACAGATTATATTAAGAAAGAATATGTGTGCATAGGTACATAATACATACAATGGGCAGTGTTTCCGTTCTTTGGATAATGTGTCCATGCAGTTGTGCAATGTACCTTTTGTTTGTATTTTCCTGTTTGATAGAAATATATGAAATGTAAATGCATTTCTGCCACAAGGTGATACAAAGATGCTCACATAATTCAATTGACTCAAGATGTTTTTCAATGAATTTTTGATTTTTTGAGGTGCTGGGGTTATATGAGATTGAGTAAACACTTGCTAAGGGAATGGGGAGGACTCAGATAAAATTATGGGAGAAGTGAAGGTAGTCAGAGATAGTACTGGTTCTTTGTTAGGTATTTCGTGGCCGACTATAGGGTCTTTGGAGCAGGGAGAGTGATTTGGCTTTGTCCACAGTGCAGTTTGCTGGGCAGTGATGAACTAAAGAGAACAAAAAAAAAAGAGGCGAAGAAGTGAAAAAGATTAATACTAAGTTAAAGTAATATGAAGACAGTAAATTGTTTATGTTAAAACTAAGCAATAGTTCTAAAATCAACTTTAGGTGCATTGCAGCCAACAAATAGAAAGTGTTAGTCGTGCTTCCTTCATCAAGAGTGTAAGCTGTTGACATGCTGGAGAAGGCAACTTTTTTGTCCCCTTGAACAGTTGTTATTATTTTACACAGTCCATGGTACTCATTAATATGTAAATAAATTAAATAATTCTTTATCCAATATGTAAATCAATTCTTTGTGTATACTTATCCTTGAAATAGCAAAATTCCTTACCAGCTGATCTAAAAATAGAAAGTTTGCAATGTTTATACCTTAATGTGATTTTAAGGAACAAAAAGCCCACTGGACTTTCTAATTTAAACAAGAAAATGTCATTCATTTTCATTGGTTTTTTTAAATTTAATTTAGCTTGCTCTGTTCTAAATAATTAAATACTTTTTCCTAATTTAATTCTGATTCCAGATAGTATAGTTCAGTCTTTATTAGCATGAGCTGTTTAGTTTTTTTTGGTCTTGGTTTTTCTGTTTCTTTGGGTTTAGTTGTTTTTTGTGGGGTTTTTTGTTGTTGTTGTGGGGGTGGGGGATTGTGTTTTGTTTTGTTGTTCCTTTTTATGCAGTTTTTGTTTGGTTTTATGGCGGTTTTTTGTTTGTTTTTGGGGAGTTTTATAAGTTCTGGAAGGCTGTATGAAGGAAGGAATGCCTTATTTTTCAGGATATGTTTGTACGAATAACCTCTGTTTGTTGTGTATCTTTGAGAACACATGGTAATTTTGTATGAAAAGGTAAATGGTATGGTACTGTTTCTTTTGGCTATTGCATTAAAGTGTTTGACCTATAGCAACCTGTCTTTATCTTAGGCAGTAAACTGTTTAGTTCTGCTTATCAAAAGCACTGGTCTCTTTCCATGCTGCTCTCATCCAAAATACACTGTATCAATCCAGCATCAGTAGACTTTATCAGCAGCAGCTATTATTCTGTTCAGAGATTCAGCGTAAAAAGTTTATGTTGTAACAGTACATTTTGTTCAGTAAATATTTTCATTTCTAGTTCAATGGTTTCCAGTTTCATTATCTAGTTTAGATCTTCTTTTGTATTACCTCCGTATTACCTTACTCTTTTTCCCGATTCTAGCTGTTTGACTTGAAATTACTTAGTTTGGCGTTGCTGCAATATGAGTTATTTTAGACTGTTCACACTATATCCTATGTATGTCTAAAGGTAAGGTTAAAATGGCAAAGTATCTTTGCAGATTTTTGACAGATTTTCTGATTATTTGGAGATCCCTTCAAATCATCAACATGGTGGTGATAATTTGAAATTTGATTAAGTGTTTAGTTAAACAACTCCCCCATACCTTCAGTTGTTTGTGTGATTTACCAGAGTGAAGTTCTACACATTGGAGTATTGGCCAGAGGTAGAATTTGTTGTATCTGGGAAGTGACCATAATTCATAATGCTGCTGGTGATACTCGATGAGTCTGTAACCTGCAGGAAGCTGACAGAGTTTGAGGGCAGCTGCTAGTTTGTTCTTGCTATGGTTTTTTTTCGTTGACTTGTTAATTTACCTGATGCTTTACTGTTGTTACAAGTAAACAAATACTGGTACCATAGTCAGCCTCCCTGTTTGTAGTTAGAGTTAATAGGATGTTTCATGAAGTAAATCCAAGAAGACTTGAGTCTAGACTGCTGGTATCCTTGTGTCAGTATTAGTATTCCAGCGGGGCCAAGGCAGTGATTGTCCCCCTCCGTGGGGCACTGGTGAGGTGCATCCTGTGTCCAGTTCTGGGCCCCTCACTACAAGAAGGACATTGAGGTGCTGGAGTGTGTTTGGAGAAGGGTGACGGAGCTGGGGAAGGGTCCGGAGCACAAGGCCTAGGAGGAATGGTTGAGGGAGCTGGAGATGTTTATCCTGGAGAAAAGGAGGCTCAACGGGACCTCACCACCCTCTACAACTGCCTGAAAGGAGGCTGTAGCCAGGTGGGGCTCAGCCTCTTCTCCCAGGCAGCAAGTGACAGGACAACAGGAAATGGCCCCAAGTTGTGCCAGGGGAGGTTTGGATTTGATATTAGGAAAAATTCACTGAAACAGTTGTCAAACATTGGAACAGGGTGCCCAGTAGAGTGATGGAATCACTATCCCTGGTGGTATTTGAAAGATCTGTAGATGTGGCACTTAAGAACAAGGTTTAGTGGTGCACTTGGAAGTGTTATATTTACAGCGGGACTCAATCTTAAAGGTCTTAAAGATCAACCTTAATGATTCTGTGGTTCTGAGTTTTATCTCTTGAGTACTGGAAATATCTCTGTTATTTTTTGACTTGCTGGGTTTGTTGTATCATGCTGCTACCAAAATTTGTAGGTGTCAGGGATCATAGAAAGCTGCTCTAAGCTGCCTGAAGAATACAGAGCTAAAGCTCTCAAAAACTATCTCAAAAAGAAACCCCAACACAGAACAGTATTTGATGATCCCAGTTTCTTCTCTCTTTTCATAAGGACAGACTGAAGCCAGACTCGAAAAGAATCAAAGCATTTCAGTGGATGCCAGAATCTGAAGACAAGCAAACACTTGAAAATGTCATGAGTGTGTTCACATATCTTGCCAAGTTTGTTCCCAATTGGTCGTCTGTCAGTTCACCCACTCCATCAGACAACTTCTGGAATATGTTCGGTGACACTGGATTGAATAGGGCAGACATTCCTTCAATGAGTTTGATAGGTAACAGTTCTTGTGCTGAAATGCTGCAGCCTTGCTTAACTATCTCATTAAGAAAAGCTTGTAAAGAGACTGTAGAAAGCCAGTGTTCTCGGAAGATGTTTTTAAGTACAAAATAGGCCTGTTTTTCACAATGAAAAAGACCAGTGATTTCCAAGCTCTTTTGAACCAACAAATCACTGTGATTCTTCAGTATTACTTATGACTGTAACCCAAAGTTATCAAATAATTAATTCCAAGTACTGTGGGATACAGTCAGTGGTATATCCACTCAGTAAATGCAGAACTCATACTGCATTCCCACAGTTGGTAATCGCTGCCCTAAGAGATATGATTTACTAACCATAAAAGACAATCTCTATTCCTTTTGGCTTTCTCTTTAGAGAGAGACATGCTTTCTGTTTTCACTAATTTTTTGATCAGATTTCTGCTTCCAAATTGACATGGAAATAACTAGAATTGTGGGAACAGATTCAGAAGGAGAGATAGTTTGTGTGTTGAATGCTAAAAACACAGAAGGAATGAACTTATTTGCAATAAGAAATGAGGCTTCATCATATGGGTTCTCTGACCTGCTCCAACCCCAGCTGTTGTGCTAGCTAGCTTTATGTTCTGTTTCTGTCTATATTTTATATTTGACTGAAGTGACATACTAAGATACGCAAACATTTAAACACAGATCCTGCGTGCTTTGTCTCTCTGGGTTAGGTGAAAGTTCTGTGAATGCTTTCAGATGAACTCAAGGTGGACACACTAATGTAGAGCTATAGATAAATATCCTCTTTAGATGTCATCCATAGCTGCTCTTCACTTTCTTCCCTGGGATAGGTGATTCCTCCCCACAGCCCAGCTGATGTCCCAGCGTGTGACCTAATCAGACTGGTTTTGCCTAAGGATTCATCTTAGGAGTAGTCCTGTATGTTACTGGCTCACACGAACAAGTGGGGTGATGGTTTCTGGCATAGGGATGCTGACAGCTGGGAAGGGGGGAATAGTCTTTTCAGCCATCACAGCTGCATGTGGAAAAAGATACCTATCCTCAAGCTGAGGAAAGATTGGAGAAGTCTTCCAAAATAATTTACTCTTTCCTTTATTTGGTTTTAAATTTGAAATGAGTACTTAAAGTAAATGATGAGTGACTATTTCAAGGATAGAGGCAGGACAGTGACTTGAACATGAAAAAAATTTGATTCATCATATGAGGCACTAATAAAAGTGATTTGTGAGGCTAATATAATGTGTGAAGTAATTCTAAACCTTCAGAAGTAGTAGGGTTTAACATAAAGTAAGCCATAAAATGTTGGTAATTGAAGTAATTGTTTTCTTCTTGCAGCTGTTGCTTTTTCTTTCTGAAAAGCTGTCCATTACATATAGTAGTTTACTTGTTTTGTGTAGTATTATTTTTATGCTGGATATGTGATGAAAAAACTACCCTTTGGCATGCAATTTCAAACTTGCTTTAGCAAAAATTAAGTTGCTCTTTATATAGTGATAGGGAGGAAATCTTCTCATGTATGGACTGGTTCTTAAACTCATGGATCCACCAGCTTTGAGTTTGTATTAGCAATGCTGCTGCCAGTTAATTGTGCAACTAATCTGCCCAGAGTTCCTCTTAATTGGAAAGAAAGGGTTTTATTTTTTTTGGTTTTGTTTTTTCTATTGCTGCTTATTTTAGTTGTGTAATTGGAGAAAATACAGGCAATCCACACCTTGGGATAAAATGCTGTCTTGCCCATTAACAGAAATGAGCCCACTTAATGCAGAATGCTGTTGAATCTGAGAATATTTGTAGCTGAGGATATTTGTTGAAATTGAAAGTGGGACAACTTTTGTTGAGGGAAAACTAAGTCATCACAAGTCAGTTTTGGGTAAAATCAAATGCATAATTTTTGATCTTTGCTTCAACACAGTCGATCTGTCTGTGTGGATTTTGAATGACTGTACATTTCATACAAAATATTGGTGTGGTTTCGTGGCAAGAAAGATTGTTTTTTCATTTTGTTTTTGCTGTTAATATACAGCCCATTGTGCTGAAGCTTAAATGAATATCACTTTCCTTTATGGTCAGTGGATGTAACTGAAAATTATATAAAGCATTTTTAACAAGAGAATTAACATAGAGTCTTTTGTAGATAAACTTCACCCTTCCTGTTTTGGATGGAGCAATAACTTTACTGTGGAGCAGGTTTAGGAAGTAGCTTTCCATCAATTCAGTATTTTATAAATAAAAAGTTGTAGGGTGAGACCTTTCCTTTGGCATAAAGCTGATTATTTCCTGTTTAATCCTGAACTGGTGTATTTAAAGTAATGGGAATGTTCTAGCATCTGTTGGAGAGGAGAGTTTTTAGGATTTTGTTTTCATTTATGTTCCTACAAAGATAAGGTTTCTGTGTTTGCATTTTATTATAGAACAAAGAAAAATTATTAGATATATAAATAGTCGCCCTTTATCAACTTTTGGACTTGGATGCCCAGTTGTTTGTACCTGGGCATTCCTAAACATACAGCTGGGTATTCTTATACATGAGCTGAAAAGATGTCATTGACACATCTTCAAGAGATCATCAGTACTTCCTGTGAGGTTTAGAAGCTGATGAACTGTAATTGCAATGGGTTTTTTGATTTCAGATTTATTATCTCCTTGCACAAGGCACACACTTTCTGTAAGAAGGATATGTAAGAGGCAGAATTTAAACTCATACTGATCTTTTACCTAAGGAACACACAAGTTAATATATGAAGTAACATGACCCTCATCCAACACATCTGTTGCAAAGAAGCCTATGAAATCTAGGCCACACACAAACTGGTCTCCGAGGACCCGTATTTGGTGTTAGAATGCTGTTATTATGTGGTCTGATTGGTTTAGTAAAGAATTATCTCCAGTAAAACCATGTAACATAATAGTCCTTACTCTCCCACATGGGAGCTACTTCTGCTTGACTAAGCAACACATTTCTTGAAGAAGTAATAATACACTTGTTCTTGCCAAAATGTAACATTAAATGAAGTGTATCATCATGTACATTTCTGTTGTGTACCAGTTCTTGTTCATTTAAACATTTGTGTCAAGTCTTCCGCCATAGTATTAAAAAAATATTAAAGTAAGCACATGGATTTCCTAGCAATGTATTTAAAATAAATTCTTTCTTCTTATTGAAAACTTGTGTGTAGCAGTTTTAAACCAATGAGTAACTATTTAGAATTTGTAAGTTTTCATAAATGAAAACTCTGTTTTCTAAATAGTACCAACTTTTGCTGTGATTGTTCTGAATTATACAGCCTTGATCTACAGATGTGTCCCTGGGTAACTGGAGCTGTAAACATGTACTGCACCTCCTGAGGGACTTCACTTCTTATTGCTTTTTAATTATATTATTCTTTAGGTCTCCTCAACAGTGTCATACAAAAGCTGTATGTTCATCTTTAGATTGCTCTATAAGCATTGAGCAAATGCTGAAAAACGTGTAATTTTCTGTTTGGCTGGTGAAGGTAAGAAGAAGGGAGTTGAGGAGGTCTGGAGCCCCTCTACAGAGATGATCAGAGGTGTGATTGCTGCCAAGGGGTCAAGCCCTGCACAGCAGAAGCCAGGACAGGGGAGGCTGACATGGGCAGACTCGGAATGCTGGAGCCAGTCACAGGCTTTCCGAGCAGTGGTGGGCTCCACTCCATGCAAACCCCGTGGCTTTGCTGTAATTGCGCAGGTGTCAGGGGAATGGCATGAAGCAAAGCAGTGTCTAGATGATGTCTTGAGCTTAAACTGGAGGTAAGGGATTCACAAAGGTAAATAATTCTGCCTGCATATTTTCTTCCCAGTGCATGTAAAAGACCAGGGTTGTGCCTCAGGACCCAAGCCATCTCTTCAGGGTTTTCAGCCTTGAGGATACATTTGTAAACTCAGCAGTGTTGCTGTCTGTAGACACGGACACCCACCCCACAGAGCACTTTTCATCTCTTTTCATACTAGAGTTCTACTTTTAAATGAAGGGGAAGCCTTGTGGTGGCATTGTTTTAGAGTGCATTTCCTCTATCAGATTAGGGGATAGATGATGGTGTGACCTAGAAGTGAAGTGCTGTGAACCAGCTGAACAAAAACTGCAGCTCCCAGCACTTGCCCCTGCTGTGCTTTTCTCACCTGCTGCCCCCACATGTTGCCAATCCTGGTCTTTGAGAACAGACTTCAAATCTGAATTCCTGTCTCCTTTTAAGTGAGGGCTCTGTCAACATCGTGTTCCACACGAGGGGCTTCCAGGAGACTTTTCGGTCAGATATTTAGATGCCAGAAATGGTGGGCTTGCATTCTGAAAGATGATTAAATCTATTGAAGTTTCTAAAAAGGAACTTGAAAGTTTCATTGGAAAAGGAGGCAGAATTGCATTTAACTGCAAATAACTTTAAAATTTTGCATATCTTCAGTAAGAAGCAAATAAACATGAAATTGTTCATTATCACATAATAGATTAAATAACTTGTTTCCCCCAATTTGCATTTCAATGAGTATCTAATTAGTCTATAAACACATTGATTAATGGGTGCAGAAAATAGATACAGGGCAAAGTTGTTAGTGTGCTGTTAAGAAAGGAAAAGACTACACTTGTTGATATTTTATAATTAAAAATTGTATGCCATTGTAAACGGTATACTATTGTAACCAAGCATTGAATTTGTTCTATGTTAATTCAGCTTTTTGTAACCCTAAAAAAGAGTTCATCTTCGTTGAAAATCAATTTTAAATGTCTTGATCATGAAGGTTGTCTGCAAGTGGTTTAATGACAGTTCTGAGCATTCTTTGCACTGTGGAGCTGTAAACTTATATTTTATACTCATAAACATAACAATACAATTATATTGCCACTGCAGTGATGAAAATTTCTCTGTACTCTTTCAGTAGAGGATTAGCTTATTGTATTTTGGAGGAGTAAATTTTTGATAAGTTAATGAAATCTAATTTGCATGGTTGAAAAAAATTCCAAGATAGCATATAAATAAATGAAAAAGAGGAGATTGGGGAGAGGCAGTAATTCCTTTAAAAAGATTTCTTCAACAAAGAAAGACCTGTGATAGTAGCAATTCAATGTTTAGTAGTTTCCCAATTTGCTTAAGCTTACATGCACAATTAAAATGCAAATTTGACTACATATGCAATCATCTTAGAGTTAGGTCTATATTACAAAAAATTTCAGTATTGTTTTAGTTAGGAGTAGAAGAAAAATTTTACCTTATAGTCTGTCTCACCCATGCTGGGAAAACCTGGCATAGACAGGGCTTGGTTAATAGAGGAGTTCTTTGTCAAACTTATTTTAGGTCTGCTGAGGAGGGGAAATGAGAAGCTGGTTTATACCACCAGAGGGCTATACCAACCCAGCTATCATGGTTTAGGTGAGGGAACAAAAGTTGTTATCTCTGTCTGGTGTAGGAGGGCCCTGGGGCATCACTGAAGTGACGGAAATTTCTATCAGTTTGCTTGTGGAGCGTCTGAATGGACATAGTGTGGCTTTCAAACTGGTGCTGTACTTGTGCTCTGCTTGTTTGTGCTCTGCCTTTGTGAGAAATCAAACAGCGAGCATGTTGCTTCTTTCCTCCTTGCATGGAGTATTTGATACTTGTGGGAAATATGCCCTTAGTAACTGGAAAGCTTCTGCCTTCTGAAAGATAATGCACTAAATGAGTACTTGCATGAATCACAGATGCAAAATCGTGATTGCTGGGCATGTTCGGTCTTCTCCAAGTGAGTTAATATCTAAAGGTTGCAGGCTATTTCATGTGGTTTCTGATCCACAACCCCAGCTCCTTCCCCTGTATTAACTGAGCCTAGGGGGTCTTTGGCCTTTGGATGAGAAGCTGAGATCAGGCATCTCTGCAGATGAGTACTGACTCACAAGCACTGATGGTGGGCTGTGTACAGATGGTGCAGAGCTGCTCAGAGAGTCTAGACTTGTGTCGTGTTGCTCTGAAGGAGTTCTGGTGGAGGCGAGAGAGTGTTAGATGAATCTTGAAATGTACGGAATGCTAAGAATACTCAAAAAAATCCAGGAGAGGTTGTGAGGAAAAAGAGCAAAGTGTTGGAAATTACAGATTAAATCATGGGCATCAGTTTCACTTGCTAAATCATCGTATCCTCCTAATGGATGTGGTCCTTATCATGTCTGCTCGTCCTTCTTGTCTTGGTGAGCAGAAGTACCCCTTCCTGCACTGGAGTTTGCCCATCTCCTGCATATAGCTGCTCAAGCCTGGCATATGCATGTCTCTGGATGAATTCTATTGAAGAGGCTTTCATGTGTGCATGAAGCCAAGAGCATTAAAAAAAAGTGCCACATATTCATTAAAAACAATACCTGGAGAGGAAAATGTTTTAATACCTGCATATAAAATAAAGCACATCCATTAGAACAGTTCTCCCAGAAATGAGAAGTGAAGATTCACTTGAGTCCTTTCTGAGATAGGAGAAACTTGCATTTCCCATTCGCTACTCACTTCTACTTTCTACAGGTTGTGGACATGAGAAATACAGAGGCCAACTTTTGTATCCTCGTGGGACCAGTCTTACAGAGGGTCATTCCAGTTATCAGAGAACTTCTGTCTTGTTTCCCTTTTCCTCACAGCCTGTTTAGAACAGATTCTCTGGTTTTAGCTGTTCTGAGTCACCTTGAGAAGTTAAAAAACCTTTCTTCGCACAGACTATAGAGCTAAGCTGGGCAAACTTGGTTCATGGGTTGAAATAAGGTTTGTCCTCATCCCCTTCAAATACCGTGTCTGCTTTTGCTGTTGAAATAAATCTGGTTTTTGGCCAGGTATGCAGTACTTTGAGGTCAAGATTGCTCTTACAACTCTTCTGCAGCCTGTAGTCATTTGCAGGGGAGGACATCTTAAGTTCTAGTTTTCATTGTCTTTACTGTTTATGTTGTCGTACAGCTCTCTTGCATGTGTCTCTGGAACAGTTTGGAGAAAAACTTGGTGCTGTGCTAGTCAGAAAAAGAAAATTATATGGACTACTCAGTGAGTAGTAGGCATGTTGTCAAGGTATTCCTTAGCTATGTATGTATAATTTCACCCATCAGCAAAGCCACTCAATGTATCTTTCTTCAGTTTAAGCCAAGACCATTTTTAGATTATCATTGAAAGAGGGATGATATGGCAGTCAAAGACATGAGCAGTCCTCATGTGCTTGCTTCTGCCCCTCTTTCTTCCTGTTCAGAGGTTAACATTCCGCAGCTGAGCTGGAAGAAGAGTGTGTGGTATCCATGATTTCTTCCATGTCAGTGTCATGAAGTTCACTGTGATAACTTGGCATAGATGTAGATGAGGGAGTTCTCAAAAGTTACATCCTGGCTGGGGAGTTCTAGGGCTTGATTGCCTCCAGCCTGGGTGACTGACATCTCCATTTCTCTAACTAGGTCTGGAAGTAAATGTCTTTTAGCTATATTTAAACAGTTCTAAGTGCAAATTTTGGTTTAGCTTTCTCAAATAAATGAGGCATGTTCACTGACATATTGCAGGTGCATCACAACTTTGTTTGCATCAAGTACTTATACAGAGAGTGGCACGGGAAAGGGCTGATCTCAGCCAGAGCCTCTATGCCCTTATCATGTAACAATAAAAAGAGCTAAAATTCCTTGAGAATATAAAAGTATGCATATTTGTGATCCTCTGACCTCACAGATGCCACATGTGCTGATTTTGGAAAATACTTCAAAGAACTGGAATTCAGCTTAAATACTTGTCATGTGTAGGAGAAGCAAGACTGCATATATATCTATATCTATATATATATACAGCTATATACAGAGTGTGTATATAAAATAAATATATTTATGTATTTGGAAGTAGAACAGCTGTTTCTACTTCTCCTTCATCTACTTACTAAAGTTTTACATGCTCTTTCCATTATGATGATGCTGTAGCTTAGGTCAGAGAATAAATGTACGCTAGGGCCTCAGTAAATGATCACCCTGTGGCTCTAGCTGTTTTCAGGATTATCTGATTTATATGTCAGACAGAATAATCATGTCATTGGTATCATTCCCTTTCTTGTTTTTCGTTTTAAAAACGTTACTTCTTCTTTCCCCACACATGGAATAATTTTCAGGTTTTAGTTCCAGATGTTTACAGATGAGCTTTCCATGGTCTGAGCTCAAAATCAGTATCAGCTGGTATTTTAAAGATAGGGTTATTTTCATACCTTGTTGGATCATGAGCTCTTCCAGTATTTTTCTCCAGCAGAGAGCTCTTTTGCTTAGTTGAAATCTCTTCTCTTCTTCTTTCTGCTTCAAGCATCGTATTCTCAGCTTATTTTTCAGAAATAGCCTCCTTTTATTCTGTCTAAAGATAGATGTTAATGTCATGCCACCATTCTCTTCTTTCAAGAGTTTTCAGTGCTTTCACAAGTTTTTCAAATAGTTGATTGTACCATTAAGCTGTAATTAACATATTCAATATTGATATTCTTGTAATTGATAGTCTTCATTTTCTTCTGTAAAGCATAGTAACTTATCTCTGAAAGTTGGTGGTTGTGCCTTGGCTTCAGATATAAGCTGGTTTGTGAAGTTTTCACTTTAAGACCATGGCTCACAGTTCTTTCAGTTGTGCTGATGCATCTGGTTTTAGAATTGAATCACTGAATCACATTAATCGGTGGGAAGTAATTTTAAAAGAGATCATCTCAGTGATGCCATTTATGTTGCAGCTATGCAAATAGATTTATCAGCACAATTGGGACGTTGCAGCTATACAAATAGATTTATCAGCACAATAGTGAATGAGGCAGATTGCACCAGGAGGATCAGAATTAGCAGCTGGGGCAGAAAGCTTGTTGAGAGAAAATTGCTCAATTATTGTTAGAGGAGCTGAGCTTTGTTTTCTGTTGTGAAAACTGCCTTCCTGCTCCACCTTTGCCCTCGTCCCCTAATTTAGGTAAATTCCATTTTTTCCAAGTCTTTTGTCACAAAGTATTGAAAACATTCATCTCTTGCATGAAGGTGTTTAGTTTCCAGATTGTTGTGTCAGCAAAGTGACTTCTGACTTCAGATAACAGCAACGACAGTGGCTCTCTTGACATCTTCCAAGTCTTCTTTTGTGAAAGTTTGGAAGAAAAACATGCTTGGATCATGCTAATATTTATATGCTAGGAGTCAGAGAATTTCCTCTGAGTTGGTTCTTGGTGGTGTGTGGGAGAAGTAGCAGATAGCACCGTTTGCCTCCAATTTGCAGACTAATGAGAAGTAAAGCATTTCCTTCAGGTGTAGCCTTGGGTGCCTCTCCAATGCCTCTGTGTTGTCCCTTGGTGTCAGGGTCTCCTGGAGACTCACAGGTACCATGTTTGTGTACCTGTGGAAGATCATTCACACATCCTTGGTCTGACTGCTTTGTGATAAAGTAGGTCAAATAGATATACAATAAGAAAAACAAACAAACAAACAGTTTTCCCCAACACATAATGGCTTTGGGGAGAAAAACCATTTCAGAAATCATTCCATGAAGGTGTGAGCAAGCATGCTGCAAGTACTTGAAAGGTTAACTTAAACAAAATCCCATCTAGCATATGGCTAATCAGACACAGCGATTCTTCCTGAGCTTTTTTCCTTTGGGAACAGAGAAAAAAGATACACAGATTTTCTCTATTTGAAGTTCTTCTACCAAGTACCATGTTTTACTTGTTTACATGAGCACTGAGAGTCTCGTTTGTGCTGTTATTTTACTACCAAAGAATTAAAAAGCAGAAATTAAACCACTCTCTGAAAAAATGCCACTTACAAATGTTTAGCTCAAGTTTGGTTTGGGCTGTACTCTTCTTTTTGATTTGTTACTCTCCACTGAAGATTAGTTCCTTCCAAAAGGTTTTCTTTTATTTGCCAACCAGTGTTTGAAAAGTGCGTCTGATTTTAAACTTTTCCTAGAGTATGCTATTAAGCATTTGAAAACTGTCTTTATTAAAGGTGTCATGATAATCATTGTGTTTCTAAGAAAAGTTTAGTTTTGTGCAGAATGTTGGGCTTTTTTACTGGTATTCTGACATGAATATGCTTGAGCTGACCTAGAATTGGTTCTCATGAAGGGGTTCTTATGGTGGGTTTTTGTTGGGGCTGGGATGGGTGTGATTTGTTTGGCTTTTTCTTTTGTTTTTAGTAATGGGAAATTGATTATATACAGTTGTATCATTTGTATCCACAATACAAATAAATGTGAAAGGAAAGGGTTACACAGCTCTGTGAAAAAAAAGTTCTAAGAGAAGCAGACAATACTAAAAGATAATCATATTTTGAAGAGCATCAACATTTTAGCTTTTTTTCCTCAAAAAAAGATTAATGGAGATAGAAAACTTACTTATCTTCATTCAAAAAGCTAGTGTATTTTCTAATCGGAAATCGGCCTAAGAGGTTTGAAAATGAACTGCATCTGGCACTTGGAAGACTTTGAGAAGTTCCTTTTTTTTTGCTAGGTGTTTAGATTAGTAAACTTAGCTGGAATCTGAAAAAAAATTTTAAATGTCACTGACTTGCTTTGGAAACTGCGTAAGAGCATGGTCGTATGTTTGTTGTTGAAATACAGTTGCAGTGATAATGAAAAGTTACTTCGCCTCAAATGTGGTGCACAACTGACTTGCCAACTCTTCATTCCCTGTGGGAGGTCAGATGGGTTCAGGTAAACCACTGTCAGGACTTGTTTAATCCTTAGTGATTGAATCACCAGTGCATCCAAACTAATTAAAGTCATCTTCGTCAAGGACTTCTACAAGGAATGGATATCCAACAAACAAACCAACAAAATTTAGTGAAATTCTTTAAACACAACTTGTATTTAAAGTATTAGGAAAGATTACAAACTAAATTATTAGTGCTTTGTATGAAGATTGAGATTGCTAGACATTCCAAAGTTTAATTTTAAATATATTGAAATGAAAAGAAAATCTGGTTTAGCATTTGTACTTTGCTCTACCATTATTTATTAAATATTGCTGCAAGGGGAACTTAATTTCTCTGTTATGGTATTTCATCCCATAAAAGTTATGTTTGGTATCCAGATAGTGCTGAGCTAGTTATATTTGTATTAGCACAGGTCAGAAGAGAGGAAAAGGCCAGTAAGTTTTACAGCTGAAGCTCATGTTAAATCTAATATCCTTTGTTACATTTGGATCTAACTCAATAAGGGCTGTTGGTGTGCCAATGTAAAGAGTCTGCATTTAATAATTTTCTAAAATATGTTGTTTCTAGGTCTACAGACAAGACTGTGAAACCTTTGGCATGGTAGTGAAGATGCTTATTGATAAAGATCCATCATTGGAGAAGTCCATCCAGTTTGCCCTGAGGCAGAATTTGCATGAAATAGGTGAGCGATGCATTGAAGAACTCAAACATTTCATTGCTCAGTACGATGCTGCCAACCAAGACGTGTCAGAGTCCTTCAAAGAGGGCTCATACTAAGGACACAAACATGCTTTTAGACCCTCTGCATTGCCTCTGCCCACAGTACATAAATCTGGTTTTGCGGGGAAACAGGAGCTCTCGTTGGAGGTTTGAACCCAAGGCCTGCACTCCCTTGTAACAGCTCAGGTGGCTGTTCCCTTGTCCATTGCACTCTCCACAGTTGTGTTCTTCCTGCCCGTTCTGGTTGACATACGTTACTTTGAAAGGATGTTCTTTTCAAAAATGCTGTAAAGCAACGAACTATTTTTGAAACCTCTGCACAGTTACCTTGGAAAAAATGATCAGTGTGATGTCTGTACAGTTACATTTTGATGCTTGTAAATGTAACTTGAAACATATTTTTTATTAAAATTACGCGAAGCCACTCTCATTCCTGAAGTTATGCACAGGTATGTCTTGTTATCATACATACTATAGGAAGGGAAAACTTGCAAAATTTGTCACAATTATGACTTAAATTTATTGAAAATTCAGATTAATTCTGTAAAATTACAATAGAAGTTATCTCTAGTCTCTGACTGCCAGAGCAACTAACTACTTCATGTAAGAAGTGCTGTATTTTTGCTCTAACTGCAGGTTCTGCAAATGCCTGTTAAATTTTGGTGTTTTCCATGTCATGATTTATTACTAGTAAGCAGTATTATGTAGGATGGATTTCATTTTTTGTTACGATTTGTTCTGTTTTTGACAACACTATACAGAAGGTAGCTGCAGGCAGACACTGAGCAGGGAAAGGTCCCTTTTCCTACTCTGTCCCTCTCCCCCCTTACAACTTCTCAAGCCTTTTCATCCATCAGTTTTAACAACAAGGAGGCTGTGTGTAATCTTTATTTCCAACTTTTAGAAGGAGCAGGAATCGGGATATTGAGGATGGGCAAGGAAAGTGAGCAGGACCATCTCTAATAACCACAGGTTGCTTTGGGTTAGGTGTAATACGAAGTTCATTCCTATGGCTTCAAATTCACTCTCATTTCAAACGTAGGTGATTCTGGTTAGTCTGGCATATCTTTTGACCTGGTAGAACAACGTGCAGTTTGGGAACAGTGGTTGAGGAAAGCCAAGAAGTTCTCAGTGAAAAATATTTAGGACTTGGTGGAATCCTGACAATTGAATACATTTATTATGGTACTGGTTTTTTATGAACATTTTAGGAAAGGGATAAATTGAGTCATAATCACCAAGAGGTTAAGTATAAGCATGATTGTTTTGTATACATTTCCATTTAGAACATATGAAACTGTAAAAGGACTAATAACCAAACTCACTATTTCCAGATTTCATCAGAATGGTGTGCAGGAACATAAATGAAGTAGCAGTGATTTTGCATGTACAAGGTACTGTATGTATCACAGCATCTTACACATGCAAATCTTGATATGGTCTATTAAATATGTATTGCATCAGATTCCTGAGATGCCTGGTTAGTTCTCCTGTCAGTAAGGGCAGGTTTTGCAGTTGGCTTCTCCTGTTTTCCAAGAGTTCACATTGCTCAAAGGAGATGACCTGCAACTACCCTTGTTAGCACCTGGGATTGTGTGGGCTGCACAGTGAGTGGGAATCAGCTCATGGATCCTACGAGATGCTAATTTGGGGAGGGAGAGAGGGGAAGAGAGACAAGCTGTTGTGACATAGTAATGAGATCTGACCCACCCCTTCTGGCAGCAACCTAGTTTTCCGAGATCAGTCAAAGTCCTCTCTGATGCAGAAGCATAACTACGGCACTTCACTCCTTGCCTACAGGATGGAGAGCCTTCAGGATGTTACATCCGAGTTTCCACTTTGGGTTAGAAATGCTAATGGAAAAAAATAATAAAATTGTGTGTAATATATTTTTGATTAAAAATCTCCATTGTTACTGTACAGTTTGTTAGGAGTTTCCTTTGTTAGAAGCCTGATTAAGTTTATTATTATAAAAGTATCCAAGATTTCAAGTGCTTTTCTATAAAGTAAGACTTAAACTTACAGTCACAGAATCAGAATATCTCGAGTTGGAAGGGACCTGTAGGGGGATGGTTGGGTCCAGCTCCCTGCTCCTCACTGCACCACTAGGAGCATTGTCCAGATGCTCCTTGAACTCTGGACATGAGAGGGTAGTAAGTCACTGGAGCTGGCTTCTGAGGGAAGTGGTACGGCCCCAAGCCTGTCAATCTGAACTTCCTCTGACGCAGCTTCATTCCATTTCCTTGAGTCCTGTCACTGGTCACCAGAGAGAATTCAGTGCCTTCCCCTCTGCTGCTCACCTTGAGGAACCTGTAGAGTGCAGTGAGGTCACCAGTCAGTCTCCAGGCTCCTCCTTTCACCGTCTTGATCACCCATCTCTGGGCACACTAGGAGCTTGATATCCTTCTTACATTGTGGCTCCCAAAGCTGCCCCCAGCACTCGAGGTGAGGCCGCCTCAGTGCAGAGCAGAGTGGAACAATCCCCTCCCTTGCCCAGCTGGCAATGCTGTGCCTGATGCCCCCCAGGACAGGGGTGGCTCTTCTGGCTGCCAGGGCACTGCTGACTCGTGTTTAATTTGCCATGGGTCAGGACCCCCAAATTGCTTTCTGCCATGCTGCTATCCAGCTTCTCATTCCCCAGGTTTTATGGATAATCAGGACTGTCCGGTCCCAGGTGGAGAATCTGGCACTTGCTCTTGTTAAACTTCGTGCAGCTGGTGATTGCTCCCCAGTTCCTTAGTTTGTTCAGATCACCCTGCAGGACTTCTCTACTCTTGAGGGAGGCCTCTCAATTTAGCATCGTCAGCAAACTCACTCAATGTACATTTGACTTGTCTATCTCCGTTAAAGAGCACTGGCCCTAAAACTGAGCCCTGTGGAGTCCCACTGGTGACCAGCTGCCAGTCTGAGGTAACCCCATTCACTATGCCTAATCCTTTGCTTAATCTGGCTTTTTTTTCAATTGATTAAACTTTACTTGTGAACTAAGGAGTCTTCTGAATTTTTTATAAGTGCTATTTCTGTGAAAGGTTTAATTCACATTTGTATGTGATTTTCCATCTAATACTTGGCATTGTGTTGAATGTTTGCATTTAACCTTTCATGATATATGCTTTCAGTTGATGTAAGTAAAATATACTATGGCAGTCCCTTAAGGAAGAAGCATGGCTTTTAGTCTTGCTTGCTTTACAAGTATGTAGTTTGGATTAGTTTCATGTCAATGTAAAAAAAAAAAAAATGGTGCCTGGTTTAGTGGTCAGCCTCAATGGGGCTCTGGAAAGCTGTAACTAGAGCATTGGGGGAAGGAAACATGCAGTGATGGAGGGATTTGTCACCTTCAGAGCTCCTGGAAACAGAAATTACTCCTTGTTAATGTTGCAGATACCCTTAAAAAATAAAAAAGAAGGTGGAAATTGAAGGAGTATGGAAATTCAGTGCTATGTGCTGAGACTGAAGTGGTTACCTCTGTAACCTCACTTAGGCAAGTTGGCAGCTTTGAGTGACAGTGTAAGCAGTAAAGGTGAAAATCAGCAACAAAACAACTCTTGATATGAAGGGAGGTAATGCCAGGTGTCAGAGAAGGACCAAATCCTTGTCACGCCCTTGTCTGCAAGATTTTCAATTTTGATGAGGATAATGTTTTGCCTTAGTATTTTTCACTGTCCTGAAGGTTGTACTGGGTTTGGCTGGGATGGAATTAAATGTTCTTCACAGTACCGGGTGCAGTGGTGCTGTGTTCAGGATTTGTGCTGGAAACATGCTGGTAACACTGGGATGTTTCATTTGTTGATGAGCAGAGTTTACACAGAGTCGAGGCCTTTTCTGCCTCTCACTCCACCCCACCAGTGAGGAGGCTGGGGGTGCACAAGGTGTTGGGAGGGGACAGCCAGGACAGCTGACCCCAGGCATATTCCAGATGACAGGGCATTGTGCTCGGCATATAAAACTAGGGATGGGGGCAAGGAGTTTGCCAGGGCTGCTGCTGTTCAAGGACAGGCTGGGTGTTAGTTGGCTAGTGGAGAGCTAGTGGGTGTTTTGGTATCACTTCAGGGTTTTCTGTCTGAGGTTTTTTGCTTGTTTGTTTTTACCTATTAAATGGTCTTTAACTCAGCCCATGAGTTTTCTTATTTTGCTTACTCTTCTCTCCGCCCTCCCACTGAGGGGTAGTGAGTAGGCAGCTGTGTCATGCTTAGGTGCCTACCAGGGTATGTGTTCCACTTGGAATATAGGTACTACTTCCAATAACAGAAACCACACTTCAGAGCTTTTGTGACTGTTATCTGAGTCTTGCGTTGGTCATAGACGCTATATCCCATACCATTCTCTTTATATTTACGGTGGAGGAATCGATTAGAAATATTTCCCATGGGAAGCTGTCAAAAATAGTAAGATACTGTTTATGTCAAGCCGAAAAAAATGCAGTTGTATAGTCATCTTTAAACTTTTTTTAAAGAAGAAAGCATTAAGCAGGTAACAATCTATGGAGAACTGTAATTTTCCATAAGGTACTGCAGTTTGGGAGAGTACATCTGCTGCATCTCAGGAGATGGCGTAGGATCAGAAGAACTACTTGTGGAGACATTTCTCCAGGAGACAACAGTAACTTGGTGCAACAAGGGACACAGCAGTAGTGGCACAGCATTTTGTTTCTGAGGCTTCTGGTTTCCCATTTTTGGAAACGCAGGTGAGAATGGAAGGTCCCAATCATTGCTGGAACATCCTGGGGAAGGTTACTGACAAGTCAGCATCTCCAGCCCTGTAAGGCCCCCAGTGTGGTGGCTGTAACAAACTGAAGCACAGTAGGCACACGGCTGCAGGGAAAGCTGCCTAAGCCCGTAGCAGCCAGCTGGAAGCACCCACAAGGCGCCCATCAAGGGACCAGGCGTGACTTTGGTCAGCTTTCACCTACACAAGGCCTGTTTGCACTAGGAAAGTGACTTACATGGTGAGTACCACCTCTGGGAGCAAAGGATCTGCTGCTCATTTCACCCTGAAAAATAGAAGCAAGTAACTGCTAGTCTGGTTACCCTTAGCAATAGCTTAATTTTCTTTGGTGTAAACCAGTGCTCCTTTGCTCCTAGCTGCTTTTATTTCCATACTGCTCTGTCCTCAAGAAAGGCAAGCTTAGTTCCATTTGACATGCTTTTTTGGTAAGAAGCATCTAATATTTCATTAGTTTCCTTTCTTCAGGTGCTCAAAGCCAATGGCTTTAGCATTTACTATCCTAATTAGTGGATGTCACTGTTAAGAAATTTCTGCCCTTTATTTGAAACAGTGGAAGAAGTTTATTATAACTTAAAATAGCTCCTGCTCCATATCTGAGTTCAAGGCAACCACTGTGACTACCTGCTACTTTATAGTTTTTGCCAGCTTGCCTTCTAGAACCACTCAGTATCTCTCTTCCTTCAGGTAGGCAAACTTCAGAAATTATTTTTGGGGAAGGAGGGGGAACAATAATAAAAAAATCCATGTCCACAGGAGTTGCATACTGGTTGTAATGATATATTCCAAGCTTGTGTGGTTCTTACATTTATATAGTTTACATTTTGCTTGACCCATAAATAATACTTGCAAGATTAAGAGGGCCATAGAGAGTATTTACACAGCCCCACCATGCATACAGAGCTTTTAATACCTAGTAGACAAAATTAAGCTGTTTTGCACTGAACATTTTTGAGCTTAAACCCCCTGACTAAAATACAAGCAATATTTCATCCATAACACTGCTGTTAAACCCCTAACAAATCTAGTTTGATATTGTAACAAACTTCTTCAAATTCAGGGATATAAAAATACTCAGATTTTAAAATTTTAACTGTACAATATGTACATTAGTATTTGCACTGTTAAATTATGAATACATTTAAGCCTATGAAATACTACATTATAAATATCAATATTTTTTTGACTTAGAATTGCAGCTAATACATTTTAAAACCTGGATAATGCATGTGAAAAGACACAATTCTGGAGCCTAATCCTTTAAGCCCATATGAAAATATTTGTTACGTAAGTAGATCCATTGACTTAAATGGGGTTACATGCCTGAGTAAAGGACTCCAGCAGTTGTACCTCTCTCACTGCTGAGGGGTGGGGGGCATGACAGGAAAAACATCACCACTCATTGGCAGCTAAGTCTGATTCCAGCAGCTGAATTAATACCTTCCTTTATACAGGCATGAAAAAAACCCCAAAACCAACCACCTCACAGTTTCTCAAAAAATTGTAGAGGAAAAACCATGAAAGTTAAATGTACAGAACATTCACTGCTGCTTTAGGATACATCAAGGCTTCAAGCATTTCAGCTTCCACATTATGATTTTTGCTTTCTTAAGGAGCATTTTCCCAAATAAAAAGAATCCAGTTTTTGTATGGAAACTTGAATGAGGAAGAGTGAGCTTTATCAATGAAGAACGGGCACAGTATAGAGCCTTCTTTTTCTTGGCAGCAAGAGGGAAAAAGTTAAAGATTACCCTGTGTGTGTATATATAGCTACAGCACAGGACTGAGATTTTTATGTATTGATCTTTGTTAAATCCTCTCTCATAATTCAGCGTAGGTGAATAGTGAGCATAAAATAAAATGTCTACAGGGAGTCTGTCTTAAGTGCAGTAACAGTATTTTGACAGCTGAAATGCAGTATGTAAACCTAGCAGTATCTGAGCAGATCATTTGGTGTGGTGACATTTCTGAATGTTACTTTTACAATGTAAACTCTGGCACGGTTATCATTTACACTGGCAAAGCATTACAAACTTCAGCAACTTGCCTAAGTACAGTTATTAATATAAAAAGATGTGGTTCAAACTAGCTACAGAATTGACTGGTCCTCCCAATTAAGAAATATTAGTAATTAATTAAGATATAATACAGTTTTTTCCTTTGTGTCCCCTCTTCTTCTTTGATTTGGTTGTCCTTTGTCCAAACTGAGAACTAGATAACGCAGTAGTTGGACCAGAAAGATCATCCGTGTAGCATGGGTATCTCAGTGACCGTGGCTGTGGAATTGGCTGTCCTAGGAAATATCCTTCCTCTTCAGAATCAGATGATGAGGATGAAGTTGAACACCAGGAGTCATCTTCCTCACCATACAATCCAAAAAATTTGTCAACCACCTGATTCCGCAGTGCGTAGTCAGACCTAGTATGGGCATATTGTCCATACAGCTCTGCATTTTGAATATAGGCCCGAAGCTCACGTGAACTTCTATTCTGAAGAAATTTTTCATGATCCTGAGGGGAGTAATACCGAAATCTCTCTCTTGGAGAGCATCTTCTTTCTGTGGCCAAGTTAAGTGCATTATCTGAACGAGACTTCCTGCTTCTTCTGCGATGGTGAGAAGGCCAATTTCCACGCTCCTCAAAATGGTAAACTCGCCTCCGAGTCCTTTCACTCATTGGAGGCTGACGTAGTTCCAGATTCTCATAACTTCCATTATCAATAACATCATCTGAAAACTTCACTTGTTGTGGTCTAGACTGGGATTTAGATCGTCTCAGTACAGGCACATGCACTGGCTTTTCCTCTGGCAAGACTTTTTCCTGACACAACTCCGAGCTCAGACTCTTCAAGGACTCTGTGCTCCGGTGGAGCATTGAAGAATTCAGAGTTCCCATGTTGCTCATCTTCTCACAGTCCTCCACCTCCAGTTCTTGGAAAGTTTGCAAAGAGTAGAGAGATGGCCGTGGCTTGCCTTCTCCATCTATTGAAGCACCTGTGGTGGGAATGGAGAAAGGAGGAAAAAGAAAATGAGAGGAGTATTGAAGAGACAACTATTATAAAAATATAAAATATGAAACATTTCTTGTCAGCAAGTGTTTTTTTGAACTATTACCAAAAAAGACTCCCTTCATAGTAGAATAAACTTTGTTTTGACTTAAAACATGTAAGTATTAGCTCTGATGAGCAAAGAATTAACTATCATGAGGACATCAAGAGCAGAAGTTCAATGGGCTTAAAATTTTGACACATACATACAGGTACACCTTTTAAGAAAAAAGGATTAATTAAAATTATTCTACAGTCTATGCTTGCCATTCTTAAGGCTAAAATATTTCACATTTCTGGTATTGCCAAATTCATGTTCTAGCTGTGGCAACAGGAAAGCCAAGCTTACTGCCTTGCGAAGAAGGATCCTTACTCTCCAAACATCATCAAAAGTAAGCTGGCCTGCTGTATTCCACCTTTGTGTTCACTGACCCTTCATTGCCGCAACAACAGCGTCACGTGCCCTGTGATGGTCCCAGGTGCAGTACCTCCCGTGCCCCCTCCTCCTGTTCCCCCTGAACCAAGCTCCCCTCCTCAGCTCCTTCACTGCTGCTTGGCAGATGCAGCCTGCCCGTGGCTGGGGTTTAGCTGGACAAGCAGCTGCAGTAATTCGGGTTACAGGAGGAAAGGAAGGGAGACCATGATTGGACAATGTTTCAAATAGGTCTGTAACTGCCAGGTTTGGGCTTTTTGTACAGAAATAGGACAGGAAGGTTAACTCATACTTTATCCCTTTGGGTAACTTCAATCACGTTTGACAAGGAGGTTCACAAAAGCGGATTAGCAGTTTCCCTGTAGTCAATGGGGAAAGATAATCTCATAAACCTAATTTCCTAAGGCTAAGAAGTTTACCACCCTTTCAGATTTTCTACGTATTTTTGCAAGCAAATCAGGAAGTTACCTAAAGTGTTTTGCAGATTATCTTTAATATCATCCTAATATATAATGCAACTTCTTACACATAAGGTATGGAAAAATAGTAATTTGCTTAAAGCAGTGGTTTGTATATAACAAATGTGTAGTTTAAGACTGTTCTTACTCTGTTTAAGATCAATGATTTTTTTGCTTTAAGCAAAAGGAAGAGAATTCAAAGCAAAAGGAAAAGAATCTAATAGGATTTAAGTAGCAGAAACATATCCTGTAAAAGATTACGTGCTTGATAAAAGCTGCTGCCTACTTTACGTGTATCTCTTGCTACTAAAGCCTTTTAGAAATCCCAGAAATGACAAATCTTCCTTTAAAATACTCCCAACACACATGCTTTTGTTGACCTCTCCATCAAAACCTTCCCCATTACCTGTTATGTTAGACAAAGCCAAGGAATCCATTGAGTCTCGAACACTTTGTTCCTGCTGTTTCAGGTCAGACAGACATTCAAGTGAACCTCCATACCATGGCGTCTGGTTGTGTTTGTATCCTGAGGCCCCGTGTTCCATGTCTAGCTCCTGGATTTTCCTGCTGCTGGCAGGACCTGGGTGGCTGCCATATGCAGAGTCTCCCAAACCATCTTGTGACTGGGCCCAATACATGTCTGATTGATACTTCTTACTTGCTAGGCTTGGATTATTCTTTTTCAAGTCCAACTTGCTCTTGACCATGCTATCAGAAATCCAGTGTTCAGTTGATCTAATGTCTACTTCAGTGGGCTGCTGGAAGAGGCTTTTATCACCAAACTTCAGAAGAAGTTGAGTCATGTAGTCTTCATGTTCAGCCCATTCTTCAGGGTCTTCAGGCATTTCTTGCTCTACTCTTCCTTTCCAGAAATCTTCATTAACAAAGCCTGCCTCTTCCCTTGAAAGGCTTAAATCATCCAGCTTACGAGAAAGCGTATCATCAGCATTGTCTGAAAGGCCAGGGAATTTGTAGTTGAGGGCCGGCGACAGGAGGAGAGACTGGCGGCACTGGTCGGCTGACCGGCTGCTTTTTCCCATGCGAACACTCCTCCTGGAGTCTCTGGATCGAGCAGACTGAAATGCAGAATCGGAGGAGTCGGAGGCATGAACATCCTCTCCCAGGCTGCAGGTTTTTGAACAGTAAATCTGCCCTTGCTTTGGAAGGAATGGGCAGCCAAGCAAAGAGGTCTTGCACTGAGCACAAGAAAAGCAAGTTTCTGTGGCATGCCAGTGCTGTCCATCATAGGTCATCTGAGCATGGTCAACACCTGTAAAGGGGGAAAAAGCAATGCTTTGGGTCTCTCTAAAGTTATTTGCAGAATTCATACTTCTGGAATGTGAAATCCTTTCATAAATTGGCTTTCCCTTAATTTGTAGGTTCAACATTTAGAAAGGACACACTTACCAATGTGTTCCCCACAGGTCTCACAGTATTCTGCATAGAGAGATTCAAAACAGTTACAGCAGAATGGCCGCCCATCCTTCATGATGTACCTCTGCCCTCCCAGGATTGTTTCACATTCAAGGCAACAGAAGTGCTTCATGTGCCAGTGGCGACCTTCAGCTTCTGTACACTCATCAGCAAAAATTATCTTTTGAGAGATAAAAAGGATACTTTTAGTTAAGTGGCCAAAACCTCACCTTGGGAGTTAGAGCATTTAAAATATCCTAACTCTGCAGTTCACACAGAAAATTTATTTTTATTTTCCTCCTTTTTGAATACAAAGATAGAAACAACCATCTTCCACAACAACTGACCTTTTCTGTAAGAACAAAACCAAAAAAACCCAGTACTTTTTAAAGCAAAAAAAAAAAAAAAAAAAGGAACCTAGGAACTCAACCATTAAAGAAGCTTCTATATGGATAATATTTTGGAATATTTGAGAATGTTCAATTCTAAACACAAACAGCTGTTTGCTTTCTAAATACCATCTTACTGCTTGTAATATTTCCAGTTTGACAAGAATTTAAATACCCCTCAGCCTTCAAACACATCTATGCAGCAGAGTCCTGACTTAAGGACTTAGATGCAGACTTAAGTGACTGCATCTGGAGTTAGGAATTTCCCAAGTCATGCAGTTTGTCATGCAGCTGAACAACAGGAGTACAGCTTGACGCTAAAGTGTGGATTATTTACCTCATCACAGGCTGAACAGCGAGGTTTGAGAAGTTCAGCGTGGTGTCTGCCACAGTGAATTTTTCCATCTTGGTAGAAGTAGATAAGGTCAACGAGCAGCTCGTTGCATGTGAAGCACACAAAACATGAGGGATGCCAGCACACACCAGGCCCAGCTCTTGAGGCAAAAACTGCAACTTCACCACCATTTACCTTCATACCGCACTAGGAACAAACTCAGAAAGTGAACACACTTCCCATCCAAAACTACTAGCTTCTTCCATTTAAACTAAGAGACCAAACCCAATATGAGATTTTATTCCAAAATTCTGACAAGAGGAAAACATCTTATCAGTTTTGGTCTAGAGGAACTGCATCTCAATGAACCTTTTGTGAATATAAGCTCATTTTATACAAAATAACATTTTAATGCATATATCTGCTTTTTATTTGTCATTACTTTAGTATGAATCAGCATTAGGGGGTTTTTTTTGAGTAGGAAATATATCAAAGACTCAGTTCATCAAAGGTTACATTTTGCTTAACCAAGCACTACCTTCTTTCTTCTTCCATGTGGTCTCAAAAATAATCTTTTGTTGTTGTTGTTTTCAGACATAAACAGAGATAAGTTTAAATTTTAATATTGAGATACTGTATTTTATTACTCAGCCTTGTAGCTGGCTTGTGGTACCAGTATGTTACCTGCTCACAAACAGCATGCATCACTGCCCTGGAGAGTAGTTTAATGGTGCCTCGTCCCAGCGCCTCCTTTTTGCGCTGAGAACTGAACATCTGCAGCTCCTTCTTTTCCTCTTCAGTTAACGACTGACAGTATCTCACCTTCCAGTGGAAACACAGGAGAACTTATGTTAGAGACTGAGCTTTTAATGTAACAGATGAGTAAGTAAGTGCATATATGCAAGGAATTCATCGGCATGCTGCCAATCATCATTAAACTTTTCCCACTTGCCTTCTCTACCATCTTAATGTTTAGGTAATATGGCATAACACAAAAACAGTATGGGGAGAGATGATTTTTTTTTCATTACAGGAAAAAACCCACCATGCTAAACTGAGGAGTTGTTTAGGCAAGAAGAAGGTTTTTAAAAGCTAACCCAAAATAATGGAATGAACCTAAATCAGCCATAACATTGTCCTTTTGATTTATGGTTAAGTGCCCACAACTAAGTGTTGCAGTATACACAAGATCTTAAGTAGTGACACTCCCGCCCCTTTCCTTACAAAGAGCTTGTTTGTTATTTCCACTTCTACTCCAAATTACACTGCATAACTGAGATGCAAACCTTTTACTATCACAAAGAATCCTTTTTGTGCGCTACAATGCAATTCCAGGAATTTGTAGGTTCCTGGTAATTGGTGGGTGGCTGCAAACACTATAAAACCAACTTGTGTTAAGTTTATTGCGGTGACACCAGCCTCCCTAACAAGAAAAGGCAGTGTCCTTCCAGACAGCTCTTATCTGCACACAAGCCAAGTGGACAGCTGAACAATGGACGCAGTGTACACACCGTGCTGCTTTATAGCTCAGATGCCACTGCAGGGCATCGTTTAGGCTTGTAATAAATACACAGGCAAGTAATTCTCCACGGAAAAGCTGCCAGGGAGACACAAGCCCTGATGGTTCATCCTAAATTCTGTATTTACCTCGTTGTCGTGGGGTGGCAGCTGATAGAGAAGTTGTTTAATCCGGTGTTTCTCTCCAGGGCTGTTAACGTAAGGGACCTTCTCCTCTGGCAAGCAGGCAAAATACAGCTGGACCTGATCAGGAGAAATGCAGAGATCAGACCCAGGGACACACACGCCCCAAGCACTGCCAGTGTCCTTCAGCCACTGTTTTGTCTCAGATCTCATTTACGAAGGAAGAAGAGGTCACACTACGTTAGACTGTGACAGGGTTTGTGCTGAAAATACAAGACCCAGATGAACCAGCTCACCAAACCTGAATTGTCTTTGATAAAACTAGCACCCAGCTGCTGAATTGCTTTTCTGGAATGCAATTTGCAGTGACAATTAGGGGGTATCATAAATTATGCACATTTAATGTTCTTATTATTCCCACCCCCTTCAGGGCTGGTCAACAACTCCATGGAAATTCTAAGTTTCCCTCTGCAATTTACCACACAAGGCATGAAGCTTTCCAGAAAACAGCCACTATATAAACAAATTTAATTTGCTCTCTGCATTTTACACATTGTTGAGACAAAAGCTGTTTTGTAGTCTCCTGCTGATCAGGTTCACCCAAAGCATCAGCTTTCATTGCTTCCATGTGGGCTTTGGTAAGAAGGTGGAAACATCCTTCCCTTGGGAGGAGGCTGGATCCAGCCACATTTCAATCAGATGCAAATTAACCAGGAATTTTCACAGGATGAATGTTTTTGTATCAGTCTTCACTCTTTTTTTTTTTTTTCCAGAAGAATATTATGACAGGAAAGCTGTAATGAACACTATGACAAAGCCCAATGGCAAAAAATATTTTTGTGGAACAGCTACAGATTTATTGTTTTTCCTATGCAGTTTCCAGCTTGTCACGAGGCCTGGGGCTGTAAGAGCTGACTACTGGCAAAAATATTACTTGCCATGCAGATTTAAATAATGCTCAGGTCAACAGCTTATTACTGTGCAAGACAGATGAAAAAAAGCATTAATCAGTCACTTAAGTCAGGAAGCAATCAAAATTATGAGAGACAGGTTGTACAAAACATGACTTGGTCTTCATTTAACCAAAATTTAAACAACTGAAGTCTACTGTAAGCCCAGTTGCTGCTGACTATATTTTAGAATGCTCCAGAGAAAGATAACATGCAGCAAGAAGTGAAGCTTTAAAAATAGTTTATAGCTTTTTCTCAAATTTATTGCACTGTTCTCAAAATAAATAATTCTTCTGGGGAAAAAGCTCTCCTGTCTGTAGTGAGTTTGGGCTAGCTGGGATTATGAGGATATTCTAGGGCATTTAATTGTTCTGGCAGAATGTTAGCTCACTGTTTGCCTTAAGGTCTGATTCATCAGGATTCTTATAGATGCTTAAGTAAGTGATAAAAAGAGTTCCCCTAAAAATAGCCTGTTATTTGCCATTCCTGCTGACTTGTTACTTTACTCATGATTAAGAAAATCTCTGCATTGCAAAAAAGAGACATCTTCTGCACTTTTTTAAACTACAGACTGTATAAGCTTGCCAGGATTGCTCTGCCTCCTTGAACTGATTGCAAAGCCACCCTGGCCATTTAACACTGAAGTCTTGAGTTCTGAATATTACTGAGTACACAGCTTCAGCACAGTTGCAATATCATCAATACCATGAATGAACACCATGAGCAGTTCATTCTGGTCTCCCATAGCAACTTGGTGATCAATAATTTCACTTTTATTCCCATTGCCATGTGATGTTACACAAAAAAAGGGGACTGAAGAGAGGGGAAAGAACAGCCCAACCAAGCCACAAGTGTCAGCTCCAGACACTATGCAAGAGAAATCCTGGCATGAACAAATGGCAGCCATACAGCTACTTAAACAAGCGTAAAATACATTATTACCTGTCACAGTGACTGAACACTTTCATTTATATGCGCTGCAGTACTATCCATGTTCTAGATGTCAAATGCCTAATATTTAAAGAGTCATACAAATGCAGTGAAATACTTGGCCAGGGAGCACAATGCCATGAGGTATGCCATAAACTTTAATTTAACCTAATAACTTCTTTCAAAAAGAAAGCAAACAACTATGCTGCTTTTAGACTTGGCAATACATACCTCTGCAGAATATACTTTTTAAAAAACCTTGACTGGGAACTTTTTTGGAACATAAAACTCCTCAAGCTCCCTACACACATCCTCATTTGACAGGAAACAACAAAGAAGTGAAAAGTTCTACATGAATTAAAGTTTTACACATTATAAGAATTTAATTAGACTTATAGAGGCAGCATATCACTCCCTTAGACACTCCTTACAAGGCTTATTTTTAAGATGCAGAAACATGGTTGGTACCTGCTCTGGTCTGAGGCCTGGAGGGACCCAGGCATATTCCTCCAAGGCGCAGCCAGAGTCATCGTCAGAGGTTGAGCTTCGCTGACACCCGAGAACGAGGTTATTGGCTTTGGGCTCCATCTCCAATGGCATAAGTGTGAAGTGTTAAATATTTCAGCTGCAGCTCATCAAGCAATTGATCTGGAGAAAAAGATTAATAGAGCTTTAATAGATTTGAACATGAACAACTAATTATCAATGTAAATGATCTTACTATGGTTTAGTATTCCTTGTGTTGCCCAGAACAATAAATTATTGAAGCTTCATTACGACTTGCTACAAGCAATTCAAAAGTGCTTTAAAAAGTTACAAAAATAAAACTATTGAAAAAAAAAACCACCAGAAACCTAGGCACAGATTACCACTTTTGGTAACTGCAATGTATTTCAGTATTAACACTTGTCCCCTCTTGCAGTTCTGCTTCTTTCACGTCCCAGGTTATATATATGTAGGTATATCTACGAAAGACTCATTGAGCAGATACTAACAACAGGAATGACACAAGCTCTTCCTGAAGTCATTACTACCACTAACCTAGTAAAACAAAAGACATGACAGCCACTTGTCAAAAACTAAAGAAATTTTTGGGGAAAGACAGTTGTGCAAGTAGCATCCTGTTGTTCACAAGGTAGGCACAGAGCAGCAAGTATCTGCTGGATTCCTCTGAGAACTTTGGTTGAGCTGCATGGGAGCAGAAGGGCGTTGGTCCTGTTAAATATCTGAAATCCAATTATGCCAGATTAGTCTCTGTAAAATACATCATGATTGTTCTGTCAATTTAAAACCCTACAGGGAGATGATTCTGTTGATTCACGAAGCCTGCAAAGCGTAATATCAATGGGATCGTTTTGAGTCACAACTGGCATAGAAGGCTCTCACCAAGATCCATAGCAGTCTGCAGTAAAAAGCTTAACAAGATCTATATCTTGTATTAATTCTCGCAGAAGTTCTCAGGAAATTCAGATGAGGCATTTCAATGAAACATAGATAACCAAAATCACAAAGGATCTGTCCTATCATAACAGATATCCTGACCACTTGGGGTAGGGACAAACTTGCTTTTACAGTACCACATTATGCGTGAGCTGTGCCTTCCCTGTTTTAGGAAATTCTTTCACCTATTTATCTAAACACAGATCCAATTCTGTCAGGGCTACATCTGAGTGGTAGAAAATTTTAATCTCCTTGATATAAACCTTGCTGGTGGGTCTAACGAGAAGAGCAATCTAAAAATGTCTGGTGGGTCCTAAATTACATTTTCAGTCTCATCACCACCATTTTAGAGAAAACAAGTTGTTCCTAGATCACAGGTGGAAGATTTAAGACTGGTTACCCAACAGGAGTTTCTTCTTCAAGCACGAGGCACTGGTTAGTGCCAGGTTCTGATAATTCAGCACGTAGACCAAACCTGCTCCATAAAAAGTGGCCATATGCATCCAAAAGCTACAAACTCAGAGAAATTACAATATCCAGTGTATAGTCTTATCTACCCCTATTTTCAATATGTCTATACATTCCCACACCCATTAAAAAAAGATAGGATTACTTAACCGTTCCACCGGGCTAGAGCTCCAAAAAATTAAGTTGTTTACTTCAAAAACTTCTGGTTCAAAAACGTACACTACTTTTGGTGCACTGCTAAGATGCCAACACACTTCACAGCTCACTGTAAAAGAAGATTAATATTTGATGGGGCAAGCAAACCTGCCAACTTCCTCTCTGAGAACACGGTATTTCTGGAAAGCTGGTGAGCTGGCAGGCACTGTCTGAAATCTTACTCAAGGTGAACAACTAAAGGTTAGCACAACAGCTTCTGAACTTAACATTGCCATATCACAATTTTTCTCAAGAAAGGTAAATATAACCAAGCTCAATCCTATATATGTAAAATAGAAAGAGACTTCCTGGTACATACTGTATCCCTTGAATTAATTGCTCTCAGAAACAAATAATAAGACAAGGAATACGGAGCAGTTTCCCCTTCCCACTTACTAGTAGAAGTAAAGTAATGCATCAAGAATGTTTTTGTTATAGTTTGTTTTAGTGTATAAAACTGGGGTGCAAGGAAGGAGGGACAGAGAAATACTGTGATGCAGTTAGGAAATCACTCTAGCAAAAAAAGGCAAGAGTGTTCACTGTTGCTGATGGATAAGGATGCTCAGTTTGGCAGGTGTCACACATCATCTATATCTAAATAATTCTTAAAGTCACTAGGAATATCATTGAGCAGCTGAATTCCTTCCAAGATGACCTTAGCAGCAGATGAACGTTTTACGATTTCCCTTTAGAAAGGGGCAGATGCCTGGTTTGCAATTATGTGCCACTCACTGACACCTAAGCTGGTATTTCCAATTCTTAGGGCACTGCAATAACTTGCATTGGTCAAAAAGTCCCTTTTCAAGAACTGATTCCTGCCCAATAACCCAGGAATAAAAGGAGTCAGTAGGTGAAAAAGCTTTGCCAATATTTCATTAGGCAGCACGACCCCAACCACATCCCACAGGAAGCAGATTTGAAACATAATTCAGGCAAAGAGGCAGGTTCAGCTCTGGCAGTGCCTGGGCACTTGTGCAGAGTGTAGCCCTGACCTGTTCTCACAACACCCAACACTCAGAAGCACACCAAGTAACTGAGCAATTGCTTCTTATTGATTGTTCAAAACCCTCTCTCCACAAGATCAAAGATTAACTGCTCTGACTTCTCTTGAAAGACAAGGAAACAACCCAAAATCTGAATGCATGATGACTTACTGACTTTTCTGAGTATTTTGAACACTAAGGCTATGTACTGCTTCCACACTGAAAAAAGCTGGACTGGACAACGGCAGGATCCTAAGCGCAGCAAAGGTACGTAAGTGCAGGACTGTTGCCTAATTCCTAAGGAAGACAAGGCACTGGAAAGAGAGGCTGCTTTTCTGCAGAGACTGGTCCTGCCTGGGCCTCCTCTGACACATCCATTTCAAAATGCACACACACTAGCTCCAGCAAGAGGAAACCACAAACCCACAGGTCCAGTTTCCAGTCATACAGGGCAATTTGAAAGTCTGGCTGATGAAGAATAAAAGAAAAATACATCTTGCCTCCAAACGTAAAATGCAACTTTACAATCAGGATTCTCCTCCCCAGGTAAGGTGATTAGAAATGTTCAAAGCAAGGTCCACAAACCTCAATGAATTGAAATTAGGACAGCTCAAAGGACACCATTCACTTTAAAAGAAAAATGCTCCCATAGAGCGAATGTGAAGCTGGCTATAAAATGATTGACAGTACACCATGTATCACTACAGATACATCACAAATATTGTGGGGTTGCTGAGAACAAGGTTTCTAATCCAGTCTATCTTAACAGCAGGCTATCTGAAGAACTATTTTAGCAAACTGCTTGTTTAGCAGTTCTTCTTCCTCTCCTGTTCAAGTGTAATTTGGTTTGCATTTTAAAACTACAGGGTTCTTCCTCCCTGCCCCCCAGCTGCACTCATCCTTCAAAGTGATCTGTTTAAAATGATTACATCCTAAGGAGGATTCAAATGAATATAAACAACAGCTGAAAAAATAAGTGCTTTCCCAGGGATGACCAGAAAGGTAGTCTTTCTACTCCTGCCATGACATCTACAGAACACAGCAAGGATGTGTTGTTTTGCTTTGCTTTCTTAAAGTCCATGGAACATTTTGAGGTTTCAGCTCTGTTCAAATACTACCTCTCAAAAAAGGCTTTATAGCCTACAAGGAGGTATTTCACTGGCAGGTCGACAACTATGAATAACATAACTGAGTTACACAGCTAAATTTGATTTGAAAAGAAAAGCAATTACTGTGTTTTTTCCACTGATGAATTAAAACAGTCATATGACAAACTCCTTAGAGGCAAAGACAAACTACACTCCTAATTACAAAACTACGGGTACACAAAATACTGGGATATCAAACTTAGCACAAAGCTGTTGCTGAAGTCCATATGAAGGTTATCCCCATGCTAGGATTTCCAGCTCACTGATTATGTTTCCCCTGACCAGATAGAAGAGGTCATGATTTGTAAGCAAAGTTAGACAAACATCTCCTTGCCCACCCCCTGCTGTTTTACTCTGTCCTGCAGGGCAAATTGTTTTAACAACTTTTTTGTTAGAAGGCTTGTTAACAAGGCTATAGGGGATACAAGATGCATATCACATGCATCCATTCACAATGAAGGCTCAACGAGTTAAGATTAGCATGGCCAGCCCATTCACCTGCTTATTTAATCTCTGGTGCAAGATAACTACATTAGAAGAGGAAGGGCACAATATAACAGCAATCAACCACCATAATGTAACTATTAATAATTCAAAGCCTATTTCTAATACGTATTACACACATGATCAGAAAGTCCCATTCCCTTGTTACAGTGCAAATAACATATCTACAGTGAGCTCTAGAGCTCTCTTGTGTTGGAAATCCAGATCCAGAGTTGATAAGTAGAATCTGTATCAGCATCAGCACACAACTGTTGGGTCCTTTCGAGTAATGAACTACCCAGAGCAGTGGGTAAGGAATGGAGCCTTTCTACTTGTTCATTCAAAAGACCTCCAGATGCACCCTAGAAGTAAGAACTGTTTTCCTTTTCGTTAGCCAGTATACAAGGACCAACAGAGGAGTTAACCACTTTCCTCCTCTAGCATCCTAGCGCAAAGATCACTTTTCCAACTGGAAGTCAGACGATCCTTCTCAGGGTACTTTCTTTCGACGAACCATACTGCAAAGACAGGCTACCTGCATTTAACAAAAGGAGGAAGCCCCGTGACAAAGCACCGCCCCATGCCAACACATCTGATTTGGCCGTGTTATCCTTGGCTCTGTACATCGCTGGTGGAAACACACACTGCAGTGAGGCAAGACCCAAACCTCTAGCCGAGGAAGAGGTATTCTCACGGATGCTGCCCCCTCTCTCCTTAAGAGGGTGTACGGATTTAGAAAGAAGGAAATCTTGCCTTTTACAGTCTCTCACTGATTTTTAAAATTCTATTTTAAACAGCAGCCAGACTTTACTCCAATGTACACATATACTCAGGTTTCACCCCATCACCTGTTGGCTGTCGAACAACACCCTTCTTTGTTAGGGCTCACAGCCCTCATTTGAGACAAGTTTCCAGAGAAAACACTCGAAGAAAGTGTTCAATAAGTCACAAGACAGGAATAGTAAAAAAATAGAAAAGTAAAAAAATCCGCGCCCAGGCCCGTGCACCCTGACAGCCCCGGCGAGCCGCGCGTTCCCATCTTGGAGGAGCCGGGACGGTGCCTTCCTCAGGAGGCAGAGATCCCTGAAGGACAGGTGGGGGCTTTCGCATCCTGACCAACTTTCAGACACGTTAAGGTGGGTCAGAGGCACCCCCAGTCCCCCGAGTCCCCACGCTCTGGAGCCGGATGCGCAAAGGCACCGGCACCCACCAGTTCACCCTGCCCCTCCGGCGGAGCTGCCGCGAAGGACAGCGGATACAGCAACCGCAAATTACCTCTGTGCGGCACCGAAACAGCGGCCAGGCTGCTGGCGGAGCCGGCGAGGCGGCGGAGGAGAGGCGATGCCAGCTGCAGACCCGACCCCGCGCCCCGGGGCTGCACAGACCCGCACACCCGGACCGGCGCAGGCAGCTCCCCGCGGCTCCCGCCCGTGCCCGGCAGGTCCGGAGGAGCGCCCAGCGCCAGGCACGGCCCCGCCGAGGGAAGGGGCGGCGGAGGCTCCTCCAGCCCTGTCCCTGCCGGCCGGCGCCACCGCTTCCTCTCCCCGTCCCGCCTGCTGGGAGCGCAGCGGGAGATACCTGCACCGCCCCGTCCCCCTCCCCCGGGGCGGCCAGCCGGGGAAGGAGCAGCCTCCCCCCCCAGCGCTCCTCCCCACGCTCGCCCCGGACCGGGACCGGCTCCGCCAGCGCCTCCCACCGACCCCCGGCGCACCCCAGCGTCCCTCACCGCTCCTCCGTCAGGCGGCGGGAGGAATCTTTCCCACCAGCGATCTTCGTTCCAAGTGCTGCCCAAGGCGGGGGAGGGAGTGTGGGAAGGGGGAGCATCTCCTGCCACCGACCCTGAGGCAGGAAGGGCCGCCGTCCCGGACGCTGGTCCACCCAGGGGACCGAGCGCCTGCAGAAGCAATAAATTCTGCGCTCGGGACACGACGGACACCCGGTTTGGCGACAGTGCTTTTGTTCGTGTTTACGCCCGAAATAGATTTCCCACCCCACCCTGGACGCGCTCCGGCCGCCCCGGGCTGACCCTGTCGGGCCCGGCCCGGTCACCGCCGCCCCGCGCACCCGGACGGGAAGGACTCGGTTCAGGACAGAAAAACATTTGTTCTAGGTCGCTGTATATGGGTAATAAAAATATAACAATAATAATAATAAACCCTATCTGAAGTCGAGGATTATAGAGAGCAGCCGTCCATCACTGCCTCGTTTGGCACATTCCAAGTGGGAAAGAGGCGTCCGAGCACCCAGCTTATGCACAGGGAAGTAGTACCGGGGCAATTTCTAAGAGGTTGCCAGCTCCCGCTTTTACCACTTCCCCCACCCCCGTAAGCATAAAAAGCCCCGAGAGGCGGGTGGTTCGGCTTCAAAGGCAGGCGGGAGGCTTCCCCGCGGCACCGCCAATGTAACCGTGAGCACCGCGGTCAAATTTCCTCTTCCCTCCCGCTCTTTGTCTCCCCGGGGAAGTCATTATCAAAGGGAATTTATTCGCGCTGCATCTCGGGGTCAGAACGGCAGCACACACAGCCCCGACCCAGCCCCCACGCCGCACCCCGTCCCTCGCTCCCCGCCGAGCTCCCGCGGCCGGGGGCGGCTTATCTGCCCGGGCCGCCGTGCGGGACAGCGACGGGGCACTTCTCAGACACTTATCGCTTCCCCCAGGAACCGAATTTGCATGGATTTAAATTCACTTCTCTAAATTTGAATGGCTTTGCCCGCAGGGCGCTGAAGGCAGCCGGCCCTGACAGGTACAGGAACGGGCTGAGGTGCTCAGAGCAGTGTCCCTGTCCCAGTCCTGTCACCCCGTCCCCACGGGCTGCCCCCGGCCCTCGGCGAGTCTCATGGCGAGCCGGGAGAAGCCTCCACACCTCCTCCCGTGGGCTGACTGCCCATCGTTAGGAGTAGGCAGCCAGACCGGCCGGCCGAGGGACTAGGACCAGCGCCGGGCTATCTGATCCCGAGCGGCACAGCCCATTCTGGGCTACCGACGCTACACGCAGTCGGTCCCCACCACCAGCCGAGGAGATGCACCCAAAGACACGACCATTACATCTGCAACCGTGGGTAAATGCAGAAGGCCCCGCGCGGCTCCAGCCACAGGGAATCAAAGCCGCAGTCTGTGGCTCCTGCGGCAGGAAAAAACCCGCTGGAACTCCAGCAAACTAACCAGCTCCCATCCTTCCACACCCCATTTCACTTCCATAAGCAGTTTCGCTGGTTGTACTACCTCCATTCTTAAAGGGCTTAGTCGTTTTGAGGTCAAAATTGGCGTATCACTTGGATGAAGCAGAGATTTTGTCAGAGCTTTTGTCAGTACTGGCTTTACTAAACCCAGGCTGTTCCTATTCTGTTTGTTGGATTGAGCAAACGTTAACTGGCGGCCAGCTAAACATCTGCCAGCTCCATTCATCATTAATCAAAAATGGAAATGTCAGGAATAATGTTTATTCTGCCCCACTACATGACTGAATAAATACCAACAATTTGCACATATTGTCTACTCCTTTTCCAGAAGTGCCTGACATTTTCTCAGCAGCTCTCCACACCGAGGGCTCAACACCTCTGCACAGCACCTTGGAAAAATGAGAGTCTCCTCTGGGAACTTCTGCAGCACAACCAGCTCAAAGGCTGCAGATAAGTTTGCAAAGATTCGTGACCACTTTTCTGCAAAGTCAAGCTGTCCCCCATTTTGCTAATGCTTTCCTTGACACTGAAGTGCCGGAGGGTGTACAGAGATAGTTGGCTATGTGGCTTTTTTTTTTTCCTGGACTTTTGTGACTTGAGCACAGAAACTACTATATTGTTCTGGACAATGCACTTATAGAATATCAGACCAAAACCAATCATTGTGATCTTCTAGTCTGAACTAATGTGGTCATAAGATTTTCCTACATTTCCTGTCTGCATGAACGAAACATTTTACCTTGATTTAAAAGTACCAGCAATGAAAAACCCACTACAACAACTGTTAAATCTGTCTACAGCTCCTGTTAAATTATTTCAAGTAGTCAATTATTTTACACTACCTTTTTTAATCTTTTTTTTTTTTATATCTCAGATTGCTGTGTTTCAGTGCTCAAACACTCTATTCTATAGTACCCTTGAATGTTAGGCTAAAGAACCAGCTATCATAACTCCCCCTTGGCATTTGCAAATTGTGAAAGTCATTCCTGAACTACCTCCTTTGATTTGGGCTGTTTCCACAAGAATAAATGTGTTGCTAAGATTTTTTTCTTTATTTTCACATAAATATGATAGCATGCATACTCGTTATATGAAGTATAAACTATGCTACAGAAGTTGCCTTAAAAAGAAAATGCTAAAAAGACAGGCACAAACTGACTCACCCTTTATGGCATGTATCACATGCTTGACTACATCTGGGTGGAGCTGACCCTTCAAACAACCAAATGCTTCAAGGGACCTGTAATGGATATGGAACCTTTTGCCTTAAGGTATTAGCACAGATTTAGTCTAGGTAACAACCATCATACTACTGACCAGGCCAGGGATATTCTCTGGTCAGTAAGAAATTTGCTGAGTTGTCAGTGTGGTTTCCCAGCTCCAAATTACCCTGATCAGGGAATATCCCCTGAGATAACACTGGTAATTGCTAACTTTGTTGGCAGTCAGAGAAGAGAGACCAAGCAGCAGAAAACAAATTAATCTCTTGTGCTTCAGAGGCAGCTTCTCCAAGTAGGACAGTGGCACAACATCCACCTCTCAAGCCCGATTAGTTCATGGATAAACAGAGGAGTTCACCCCCTACATCATCACTCTTTAATGATCACCACCTCCATCCCAAGAGTTTTAATTATCATCTCACTTGTTCATTTAAAACAAAACTTCACAATGCAGCTACGAAAGGTGAAAGCATGCAGAAAGGAGAATGGAAGCTAGAACAAAACAACAACAAAAAAATCTCAGTAGTAATTCTTTCAGAAAAATCAATGAGAAAACTCTTCAAAATAAGCCAGGTTTTGTATTTTTAAATAAAGCAGTAAAGGTTTTCCATATATCTGACAGCACAGGAGGAGTCCATGGAGCAGAAATTACAAGTGCTCCCCAAGCAGTGGTTATGCACAAATCAAAGCCATGTCTGACGCAGGCAGGTATGCCCTTCAGGAATTTTAGGGACGATGACTTGACCGTGTATGGTCCTGCCTGCAGGCCACAGCACAGGGAACTCTAGAACTCTAGGACACATTTACAGCACCAAGATCCTTTCCACCCCCAGTGGCCCTAGGTCTGTGCCCCAAGGGAAGAAAGAGACCAGAGTAAAGGAAGCAGTTTCATTGTGATCTGAGATGATCTACTGGAAAACCCAACCCACTGAAAAACACTGGTCTAATTCCCTAGACCTGCCAGTGTCAGCACAAGGAAAAAACATGACTGAGTCCTCTGAGGCTGGACTTGTGGAGATGCAAAATCCAGCCTTTCTCCTTCTCCTTCTCCTGGAAAAACTGGCTGTTTATACACACTTGCTTAGCTGGTGTATAAAACTGGCCTGACCTCCAAGGCCACTTTACTTTAAAGATGTTTGCCTTGGTGTGTTCAGAAACCCCTGTGGACATCCACGAGCACCTCTAGATACTTGAACGTCTTGTCAAACCCAGCCCTAGCTTCCTCTCACAGGTTATGAGTGTGGAAGCATGCCTTCAATAGATAGGCACAGTTTGCACAATTTTACCACTATATACAATCACTAGGAGACACCTGACACACTGGGTGTCCTTGAAGCAAAGCACAAACCCTGAAGGACCCCAGTCGACCACCAGGCAAAGGCCATCCCTCTCTGTGCCACTCCACGCCTACAGCCATAGGTGAAACCTCTCCCTGTTCAACACTCCTTTCTTCTGCCTCCCCACACTGAGGAGTTTGGCACCAACAGTGGATCACCATGTGCTGCTGGGAGCAGAGGCAAACCAGTGGTGTTACCAACATATTGGGGCCTCTCAACTGTGCCACTGACTGGCGTCTTCCTTATTTTCTTTTTTGAGGCTGCAGAGAAAGGGCGTGGAGGCAGCATCTCATGACTTCTCAAGGCTCCAAAGTCTGAATCTTTGCCAATCTTTAAATAATGTGTAAAAATAACATTTAGGTAACATTTAAAATCCAGAGAAATGCACCTCTGTAGGAGACATACAGGTAAAACACAAGCAATGACAGGCAGTAAAAAGAGATACAGGGATTAAAAGGAAGCATGCATGTGAAATGCAACAAGTTAAAAATATAAGATGACTTTTGCCCAGCAAGGGTTTGATTGCATGACGGTGCTTGGTTTCCACTCTTTTCTTTCCTGCATTCCCTGTCATCCTAGCAGCCTGCCCTCTCTCTGCCTGCCTCAGTAAGTCAATACATCCAATGGAAATATTAACATCAGGTAACAGATCAGGAGACAATCAAGTAGCACTAAACTAATAATAATAATAATAATAGTGCAGCTCATTTTTATTTTCACCTGCCAATGGTACATAGATGTGCTGAGGCATCAAGCAATCAGGCATCAAGGAGGGAAACAGTGCCTACCACTTGCTTTGAAGAGCTATACCAGCTGCAAATAGCCTGAGGACTGGCTGGCATAAGCTGCTGTGTGTTGGGAATGTTTGACTAAGAGAGGTTTAGTTTATTTCCTTTCCTTAATGCTCTCAGAGTTGAAGACCAACACACCTTCTAAAACCACGATCCTACTTTGTTTCAGCAGCAAGGAATTAAAATTTCATTGAAATGCCCTTCCTTGTCAGATCGGGCTAGGACTTGCTCCTGAACCAACAGGTCTGTTGCTGTATCTGGAAACTCTTAACCCCACAGGCTCCTCTGAAGACAATAATCTCGATTTTATCGTAATTGGCTTGGCGCAGCCCACAGTCAGTCACACAGGGCTCAGGTAACCGCCCAGGTGCCCACACCACCGCTGCCACCACTGGCTGTGGGGTGCAAGTGGGGCTCCCCCACCACACCAACACCCTTGGACAGCCAGTGTCCCATTCCCAGGCTGCATGAGGCACAACGAAGAGCACTGCAGCAACATGTGCCTGCAATGCTTTGCCAGTAGCAGAGGCTGAGGCAGGGTGGAATCGCTGCCTGGGTTTTTAATAACACCCCAGCACAAACACCATTATGCAACGGGGAAGGTGTTGCAGAGCCCGTGCTAATGCACTGTTTGCTTATGGAGAGAATTTCAGTCAAGTATTGTGCCAAAGCCTGTGTGGATGGTGTATGATGTCATCTTCTCTGCATCAAGCTCTGCTCTCAGGCCTTGCCTCTGATGAACTCCTCACAATTTATCTAAATTGATTTGGAAATTGATTTAGATTAAAAAAGGAAATGGTATTAACTCTGTGGGTCTTCTACTGTGGTGGACATTCATACACACAGACAAAGGGATGTTTAACCCAGGAGTTAGCACCCATGTAAAGAAACTAATAATATAATCACAATAACAGAAATAATACTGTAGTAATATTATAACCTAATAATTCAAACAAATATTTGAACTAGTATTTGAAAACAAATTTCAAACCCTTTGTGAGTGCAGTTGTGTGAGTGATGCTCCAGTTATACTCAGTCTTCCCTGTCACTGGCAATGCTTTTCAATAGCCTGAACTTAGGAAAAAACACAAGTGACTGACGTTAAGGGAAAGCAAAATTTGACACGGAGGATTACCACTGCTCCTGCAGCATTATATCCAGAGAAAACAAAACTGAATTTAAAGTCAGAGATGAGATATGCAAAGGTTTGTGATAACCTCCTCTTGCTTAAAAGCTTCAGAAGGAGGGAAATCCAGCAGCCAGTGAAATAGGTACCCTGCACAGTTCTACACTGACATTTTCCACAAGCTATATGCACAATGCTTAGATTAGCTATTAGTTTATTTTACCAAATTAATGTCACAGGTCAACCTCAAGGCAGACAGTGATGCAAGAAGGATGCAAAAATGTCAGGCAGATAATGAGATGCATTACACCTCCATTAGCTTCCTTAGTACAGCAGCTGCAAGAGACACTACCTGACTGATGAGCTGCCAAGACTGAAGACCATGAAACTCTGCCAAAAGACATCACCAAAACATGGTAAGTATTTCAGTATTTTGCATAGAAAGATCAATGGCTAAATAATTGTCTGAGCCAGGTGAGCCTGGGAACAGTCCTCTCACTTCTTGGTCAGCAAACAAAAGAACCCTGTCTCAAAGTTGGGCAGGCTTCTACCTCACTAGAGGTTCATTTCTCTTCTATCCAGTCAGCTCCTGTCACTACTGTTACTGTAGTTTGATTTGTATAAGGTTTCTTTTCCCTCACACTTAAGAAGGCTTGTTGTGGGCTAGGCAGCATCCAAATGATGCCCTGACTCCAGAACTAACACACAGTTTTGCAATGTGTTCCCATCCTTTACTGCGGCCTTAAAACAGATCTGATAGTCGTATCTCCCCCTTCTCCTTCTTATTCCCTCCAACCCTGAAATTTTTTAAAAAAAGGAAGAAAAAAGAAGAGTAGTAAGAAAAAGTCATCCACCTAACTGAAGTTCCTTCAGTGAGAGCCATGAAGGTTTCCTCTTTACTCACATGTCTTTCTTAAACGCACTGTAAAACTCCATATGCTGGCATTTTGTTAAAAAAAAATCCCTATGTCTTGTTTCCCAACAGAAGCACTGTAATGTAACCCATTACTCCAAAATGGGCAACAAACCAGCCCCCATTTACATGCCTGGGCAAATAAAAATCAGTGTTAAGGGGGTTTTGCCCTTAGTACAAACTTTACCTCACTAACATGAACCTAACTCTGTATGACAAAATAAGATGTGGGGTAAACACACATGGTTGAGGCTTGTTGTTTCTTTTCCTGGTGGTGGGGGCAATGGGATGATTGAGCACATTTTTTTGGGAAACCCAAAGAGGCTTTCTGCTTAACAGAGTGAAGAATTCTGATCTGCAGGTTACATTTTCTTCCCCCTCCTTTTGCTTCTTTCTTTTTTTAAATTTTATTTCTTCTTTTTTCTTTTCTTTTCTGTAAGCATGATTAGTTTTTCTCTGCTGATTTAGCTCCCAGAACTGGTTTATTGCAGGATGAGTTGAGCCCAGTTGTCAGTATTAGGAATGGACTGGGAAGAATGCCAAGAGGGCTGGTCCCACTGCTGGTCAGTAGCTAGCTAGCTATTATAGCTGCACTGATACATCCAAACCACATCAGAAGCAGTCAGGAAGATGGTTTCAAGAGCACTGCTCCCAATTGTATGTTAAATACCCTTGTGATTATGGACACTCAGGTATAAACTGAGGAGAAAGATTAGGCAAGAAGTGCTAGATCAATGAAAACCTCAGACCCAGCAGAGTCACCATCCACAGGCATTTGTGAAAGGCTAAGGAACTGGCAGGACAGTGGCACTCAAGGAGCTGCAATGGCTTCATATATTCCATCCCTGGGAGTGTTCAAGGCCAGGTTGGATGGGGCTTCCAGGAACCTGGTCTACTGGAAGGTATTCCTGCCCATGGCAGAGGGGTTGGAACTAGGTGATCTTTAAGGTTCCTTCCAACTCAAACCATTCTATGATTCCATGAAGATACTATGAAAATAGTATTGCCTTCACCACAGTTAGATGCTTAGGATTGGGTGGTTGGAAATATAGAAGTGCTCCTTTCCTTCTCTTAATCTCCACTGAACTTGAATTTAAAGGCCAAGTGGGCAGGCAGTGTCTGTTCAAGATGCAAGTTATGTCTATTTGTTCAGTAGTAGTATTGAAGATTGTAGTTAAACAAATACTCAAATAGAAATCCAGTTAATTATGTTTCTTAGCCAGTAGTCATTATCCTTTCCACACCAATTGGCAAGATAATCAATTGTAACTACAACAGGGAAAATCAATTTAAATCCCCTAAATTTCAAGCTTTGTCTCATCAACATGACACTACTATAGGAAATTCTGGAGCCTCCAACACATATGTGTTTCCTTAACTGTGTTTACAGAAACATCTATAGACTCCTAAGAATATATAAGGATATTTTAGGAGCAAAATATTTTTGATTATTTATGGTACTGAAGATCCTTATGCATGAAGCAAACAGTACAAATGAGATTGTTTTGAGACACTCAACTGGTACCCTGGACATGAGTGACCTTTGTACAAGCATCCGTTGATCCCTAAGCCCTCATGGTACTGTCAGCTGCTGAAATAGCAACTGCTTGACAATACCCGACACCTGATACTCAGTTGGCAGCTGCAGCTTTGAGCTACACCCACCTGGGCTTGCCAGTATGTCCTGGCTTTTCTCAGCAGCTTGCCCAGGAGGATGAATTCCTTTGGGTCCTTGAAATAATAACGCCTAGCTTTGAAAGAGTACCAGAATTTAATGGAAGCGAGTAACTGCTAATGCAACCTATGGCTATAGGCAATGCATGCTTCTAGGACTGACAACTTTTGCCCACATTTTTAGAATATATTCATATTCAGCTACTATAAAGTGAACCATTTTACCATTGCTACCAGTTCCAACATCAGAGGCTGAGCAAATCTACTCAAGTGTCAGGCCACTTCCACAAAGACAGTTCAAGATTAATTTCTGAAATTCTTCAGTTTCTGAAGAATTTCAGAAATTTCATCATTCTCAGCATGAGATAGGAGAAAAGCATCCAACCCTTCCACTACATAATATTTTATTATTTTTAAATAGGTTTTGAAAGCATATATTTGAGATAGCAATGGGAACTCAAATTTCAACAAACCAGGTTTTTGTTAAGTAAAACCTGTGAATATCAGAGCTGCTTGATATGACTTCAGATATGTATGACAGGTGATTTGTCAAAACATGGCATTTTTACAGGTCTGAAAAATGGTAATCATCACATATAGAGTCTATTTAAAAAATCTTGAGAATATTGATGTATGTTTATTATTAGTTTAAATTTTCAATGATTTAGTCCCTTTATACTTGCATATTTTCCTGACTAGCTTTCTTGTCTACAAAAATTATTGCTAGGACAAGATCAACTCTCAGATAATCAGGAAGCAGAGAAAAGATGACAATAAATGTTTCACAACAGCCATGTACACATGACTCTTCAGCTTAATGTAATCTTTGGATTTTTGTGTTACACACACATTCCCCCCTCCTCAGTCATCATCTACTTTCTCTTCAGTGGTACTCCTTCATAATGCTTGTTCTCTGATATGCAGAACTAACGAGTCAGTGATAATTCAGTGATAATAATATTGGTTTTGTAAATGCAATTGATTGACAGCTGGGCTTCACTTCCACCTGATAACAAGAACTTGAGTATTCTGAAGGTACTCTGAACCATCCACTAAGTTTTAAGGCAAGAACCGCTTTTTCCAATAAAGAGCAGGATGGGGATTGGGGCAAGAATCACTTTTTAGGTTTGGACAATTTGCTTTCATCAGCAGATATCCCCCCCACACCTCCAGACTGCTGCGTAAACTCCATGCACAGAAAGAGGACCTTAATAGATGTGCCTAATGGGCACATCAAAGAAAAGAAAAGAAGAGAAAAGATAAAAAGTTTGAAAAGACCATCTAGTTAAATTAGCTACAGCTTCATTTAGAAATGGATGAATCAAGAATAGAGAATACTGACAACCAAATCAGTGCCATTATACAGCTGGATTAAGAATGTCCTTCCTCAATCAATTCTGGGTGTACTGGTCAGATAATACCTAAATTTTTTCAAGAGTTAGTTACCATGCAAAGGTCCAGAGAGGGGCCTGCTCAGCGGGAGTGAAACCCACTCTCATGGAATTTTATGTGGATAGTTTGCACAACATTAGGCTACAGAAAATAAGGAATGCCCACATAAACCCAGACTGGCTCTGTGTTGGGATCACAGAGCCTCAAGTGTTGATCAGCTTCCTCCTGTAAATTAGATTAAGGTTGGATCTACCTCTTCCCCGCACATCACACAGGTAAGATTACTCTTGGAGAAATCTGCAGTTGAAACCAGCATGTAGAGTAGGGTGAGAAGCATGCACTCAGCACTTCTTAGCAAACTCAACTAGATGATGACTTGTTAAAATTTCAGGTAGATCAACTTCTGCTTGATACCATTAGACTATGTCACTATGTGACTGATCCTTCAAGACATGTATGATCAAGTGGCATCAGCTGTGCCACTGGGACAACACACCTGTGAGGAGAGCAATAGACTCCATGAATGAGGAAAAGGAACAATGTCAGGGAAATGGAAGAGGGCAGTTAGTACTCCACAGCTTAGATGCTAAAATAAGACTTTCATACCTAATTACAGCATTAATACTCAGCTGCCATCACGGCAATGGACAAGTTGCCTCCTCTGGATTTCTCTACCAAAGACAATGGAGCTAATGGAAAAATGTCAAAAACCTGAAGCAATATGCTGATCCTGCCAGCAGTGGATTTACAACAGAGATCCGTTAGCACACAGTGAAAATGACTGAGGTAAGTTTACAAGATGCAATTATCTGTAGCTTTCTCCCATTAAGTCTTGTAACTCTCTCAATGAGAATTTAAGAACATACATATTTCAAGTTCTGTGTGAAGTTAATAACTTCACAAGAGACAAACATTGGAACAAGTAATTCACATTTTGTATTATCAACAAATAAATGCCAGAGAGCAAGTTTTTGGATCCAGCTATTACCTCTAATTACACCTATCTCTATGAATAAATGAAAACTAGTTTGCATTTTTTCCCTGATCATTAGCCTCATTTACACAAGTGTTATGAGGCCAGTTTTTTATCCATTAGTGCGAATTAAGCGATACCCTGCTGAGTGCAGGACTGTTCAGACATGCTGACTGTGGAGCAGCTGCCCTCTTCCTTTGGTATTGAATGTTGATTAGCATCACAGCACATGACACGCTGTGAGGCATATTCTGTGTCACACTACAGCACACAACATTTAATGAGAACCCAAAGCAAACCCCACCATTTAGAAAGCCAGTCTCTGCTCTGAACACCAAGGCAGTAATTAAGCATGTGGGTTGTCCTGGAAAAGACTGAATCCCTCGAACAGCGGGCATTCGTTCTGGGACAATGCTGACTACCTGAGGCAGAGCTGTACATTTTCTTCGTTATCCTATGCAGCAGCAACTGTACCCACTGCCAAATAGTCACATTTTCCAGGAAAATACTTATGCATTACCCTTGCAATTCTGATCGATGAAAGAATGAAGTTTCTATATCATTAGACCCATACTGAACATTTAAAGAAAGACATAACAGATATGAAAACAGAGTGCCCTATATAAACCCAACTCCTCAAATACAGATCAAGGTAAGGACTGACCTTCTGTGACTACTAATACATCACCAGCATTCTCTGTCAGCTTTCCTTATCTGAAAGAGGGGCTGATACCACCCTTTTCTTGCACGGATTCATTGCTTATTTGAATCCTACTTTGACAATACTAACAGTGTCAAAATAGTGCATCACTGTATGATCAACATTTCACTGCTTTGATGCAATTAAATGAGGGCAAAGAAAAGCTTTTCACAACAGTGAAGAAATTAATGTCACACTGTTCAAACTCTGGTTATTTTACAAGAAAACATGTTTCACCATAAGGGGTAACAATACAAGAATGTTGAAAGCACTGCTGCCTCAACTCACCTGCAAAGGAGTATGCATGAAATACTAGCAACCACTAGCTTGGTTTGTTCTGAGTGACTGGAACTTTGCCCTTTGATTAGTAAAGGTTTTATCATGCCCATCTTTAATCTGGAAGACCAATGCAGCAACAGAATCCACTTTTCCAGCTAAATAACATGTTTTGATCTGCATGGAGCTCTCTTGCTCATGGACCCTAAGGAGAAACCCTCTGGGAAGAGCACACCAAGTTCAGTCCCTGGAGTTTATCTAATTACTTTCATAGGTGTATATCTGCTTCAAAGAGCAGAGTTAGAACCTTTGTGTGAGAGGTGTTAGAAGAAATCAGACATCATTAATCAGAATTATGAAGAAACATAAAATAATCCACTGTGCTGTTCACAATACAGTCACTTTGTAGGAGAACATAATAGCATTAATAACAAGGGGTTAAAAAAATTTACATCTATAGCTCAGTCCATGGAAACAGTTAAAAAGGGATAGATAACTCCTCTATTTCAAAAGATAAAGGAGAGAAAAATCACAGAATGACTTCAACTTGCAAGCTCTCTTCTTTTCTCCTGACACAACTCAAGGGTACAGAGACATTTCTCAGATTTGGCAGAGAGAACCAACTTCAGAGGCTGGGCTTTATATTAAAAGGGGTGTTATTTTATAAACTGGGAATAGTCTTAGGTTTTGCCAGAGATCTTTATAAACTAATTCCTGATTTTGATGGCACCTTCCTCCCTCCCAGTAAACTCGATGAGACTCTCTGCCAGAATGCTTCAGTAAATAGTTAGAGATGATGTTACCTCTGCAACACCATTGCAAGGCAGCAGTGTCAAACTTTTTTTCTGGACAGATCACTGATCTCAGTTCAGTCTCAGGAAGGGCATTCATGACAGCACCTCTTCAATGCAGGTCCTCTTTTTACACCTTAAATTAACTTCTCATGTACTGCATATGCAGGATAATCTAACTGCACCTGTATCTTGTACCTGCAGAGTGATGTTCTGGGGACTTCTGGCCTACTGTCTCCTTGGAGACAGGCAATGACCAAAAAGGAAGCCCCCAGGGCAGACTGGGTGAGCAGGTCACACTGAGCACTTCTGCTGAGAACAGTGCTGAGAGCCTTCAGTCGTCCAGCTCAAGAGGCACTGGAGAACACTCACATCAGAGCATGGTCTGGAAGGACCAGTGAGACATAAACCACAAGCTTTTGGTGCAGCTGCAACCTGCACAGTGTCAAATGCCCCCAGTACCCCAAACACCAGCACTTAGAGTACCTTGGCCCTCCTTTGAAGAAAAGGACACTCCAACCATCTCTGCATTAGTAAATTAAACAGGAATAGGGCGTAAGCGTGAGCCCCAGCCTGCAGTCACTCACACCCTTTCAGTGGTGGTACGCTCCATGGCATGGTTTTGAGTAACTAGCACTACTGGGCACAGTGAGTGGGATACAGGAAAGGCCATGGACTGTTCCAACCATGCGGGCCAGGTTGGGCTTGGGTTTCTCCATCCTCCCTCCACAGTCCTCCAGTGCCACCTCCAAGAGTCTTTGAGCCCATGATTTCAGCAGTACCCCAACACACGCAACACATGCAACACACACTCTCAGCTCCCTGATGAGTATTTCAGACATGTTGAAAGTAAAAAAAGAAAATCCACCAAAGAGCAGTGTCTCTGAGAAGGGCACACGCTCGGTGCAGTGCACAGTGCAGGGAAACTATGGGCAAGAACAATGGATTTGGGCAGTCTGGCATCTGGTCTCAGGGTCACAGGACCAGTTACTGCTAAATGAAGCACTGCCCAGATAGGTAATAGCCTTGGGCTACTGAGAAGTCTTCCACTGACTTTAATAAACATAGTTAAAATGTGGAATAGCAGTGTAACTGCTGCCTTCCCGCAATTTCTAGGCTTACATAACTTTCCTTAGAATAATAGAATCATTTAGATTGGAAAATACCTTTAAAATCATCAAGTCCAACCATTAACTTCACACTGCCAAGTCCACCACTAAACCATGTCCCCCAAGTGCCGCACCTACACGTCTTTTAAATATGTCCTTATAAAAATAAATTTTGGAACTATGGTTTACTCCAGCCTGAGTGCTGGAAGTAGTTATAAACTTCAATGCAAAACATCTATGTTATAAAATACTTTCAGAAACTCTTCCATCATTTGGAAACTTTTTGCTAGAATCCAATTTTTAATAAAAATAGCTTTTAGTTATACACATTTGAGAAGCAAATGCAGAGAGACCATTGTTACTAGACTGAAAAAAAATCAGAGAAATTTGAAACTCCTTTTCTGAGTTTGGATGATTTTTTAAATGCATATTACACTTACAAATGAACCCTAGAGTAAATGCAAAAAAGCAAAGGGACTTTCAATGTCATTGACACAGACATTAATTTCAGAAGATACTGCTGTTTTCAATCAAGTTTAACACTGTTAATTTTTTCTCATTATCAGCAAAACAAAAAAAGTACATGCTGAGGATAAGGAAACAGCTTTATTTATCTTCAAAATCATGTGCTTACCAGAACTAAAGCATGTATTTGCCATATGTCAGCCCCTGCCCCCCGTTCTTTAAATTACAAATTCATTAATATAGCACAGCCGTGCTACATCATTAGCAAGGAACAAAGCACATTTTAAAGAGCAATTAAGTGGTATAAAACTACTTGGAGAGAAAGGTTTTCCACTGCAGCAGCGTCTTAGGGAGACCAAAGGGGAAACCTGACACAAAGGAATGTCAGCCTGAACTTGATTAATTTATACTCAGAGCAACACGTCCCGTCCCCCACTGCAATGGCAGCAGCTTCCCATACCGCTTTGCTATATTCTCCCTCAGAGCTTTCTTCTCGTCTCTAGGTCATCCACGAGATGGATTTTTTCAAACTGACATATCTAATAGAGTCATATCTTCTGTTTTTCCCTCAAACTTCAGAACTCAAACCATCTATACTGGATGTGTAGCCTCCCAGAGATGGCTGCTTTGCTAAACAGATTGCGCGGGCTGAACTTGCAGCATCCCAGTTCAGAACGCGCAAAGCTGACTCAAACACTCCCACCGACAACAGCAGCTCTTCCATAAGCCCCGTGCTGTGCTTTCCTGGAATGGTCATACTGGAAATAGCAACAGTTCAGGACAGGGACACAACACAACCCCAAACCAGGTCAAGTCTGAATTTTAGTTTCCTTCTCATTGCTTTTTTGTTACTGAGATTTGAGACAAGAAGTCTAATGGTTCAGTTTTATGGCTTAGAAAGAAAAGACTTGAAAAGTTCGATCCCTGTTTTAAATGAAAGCAGATTCTCACCCGCACAGAAAAAGCCCAGTGTTTAATATTGTTTTGCTTGCAAGCATTGTTATGTTATTGAAACAGATGTTTCTATGACGTTTAATGTAGAAGACAGCATTTATTTCTACTGTGAAATTAAAAATGAAGTTTGTTAAATAAATTTCCTGGCTTAATGAAAAAGGAAACAGTGAAAAAACTTTGTATCTGTCCTATGAAGACCCTAAGAGTATTCTCAAAACTCCTTTCCCTTGGGAGTTAGGATGCTCAGCGAGTTTGGCTCTTAAATCAACATATGTTTGTTATTTAAGTTATACTGTCATTGTTTCTTTTCTGTTCTGTGAGACCATGGCATGGCTATCCCTTCCAAGCCTGGAAGCAGCATCTTTAGATTGTGAATATTACATTACCCCCTCACCTACTAGACTAGAGAGAAAACACTTTTGCTACATAGAAAGCCTGACAGCCCTAAACAAGCTACAATAAAAAACAAGAGCTGATAAAAATTCCATTACTTGCTAATCTGCAGAGATTCTTCCCAGTTCAAAGGGTCAATTTCCCAGCAGGGCACCAGTGCTTATCAGCTAGCTCTGCTGAGCCTTTCAATTGCAAAGAGAAGTGTTGCCTCCAACTGGCATGACAATGGCACTATTAAACAGGCACTTCAAAGATACAGATGTTGTAAATGCTTTGATTTTGCCAAGTTCTCTATGCCATCACTATCCAACAGACTTTTTCATGTAGAGGTCAGAGTCCTCACAAAGCAAATGAAAAACAGGTAATAAAGTAAGTCATGTGAAATGCAGCAAATCCATCACACGCCTCTACTCCCAAAGCAGGTCCCCTCGTTTTCCTAGGTACAGAGAAGCCCACACCTGGCCAAGAGAGAGAAACAGGGCTACTACAGTATAAGGTTCAGTGAATCTGCTGCAGCAGGTCCAGTAGGACTTGTGTATATCCCACAGACCTGCAACCCTCCTTCGCACAGGAGTAAACATGCAGAGAGCAGTACTACTGAGGAGGACTTAGAGGAGTGGACACTTGGAAGGGCAGATGTGTTGATGAGCTGATGTCTGACACACCAACCTGGATTCTTTTTAAGCTAAAAAGGCTATGTAGGCAGGAGAGCTGGTACTCCCTTGGATGATTAAAGAGACATTGGGTTTGTTTGTTAGCTTGCTATAAGGTGGGGAGACTGGTCACAGTCAGTATGGTTATTCTCTAATTATCACAGGATCATGTGATATAGGTCATGCTTGTTTAGGAGCATATATGGTCACCCCACATCTAGATAAAAGTACATACATCAGCACTGGATGCATGTACCTTTATCTAGATCTTTGCCATCTTGCTTCAGATCCTTCCCAGTATTTGATCTGTAACCTTCCTTCACACATAAACCATATGTTTTAAGTAAGGCTTTCCTGCCCTGAGCAAAAGAAGTGTGCACGTCATTCATATTTTAAAATTCCTTTCCACTTACTCTCTCCCCACTTTCCTTGGAGCAACAGCCCAGAGTCTCCGTCTTGTTTACTCAGGCCAATCATCTGCCTGGATAGAGCGGCATCCTTTGCAAAGACTGCTGCAGTGCAGTTCCTTCAACCTGTTAGTTTATAGTCCTTGGGACACAGGTAACAAGATGTGCCAGAAAGGACTGTGACAGCAAGAAACTTAATTTTCATATGAATGAAGACATGACAGGAAGCTTTCAACCCAAAACATTTCCTGTCTGATCAACAGGCCACAATTTATACATAGGAGTAAACACTGTGACCCACAGCAAACGAAGGTCATCTCCTCTAAAACATGTCTGTTGAAAGCACAAACAGACCCCGACTAAATTAAGTTTTAATTCTAGAAATCAGTTTAAACTCAGATACAGGTTAGATTCGATCTTCACTGAAGGAATGATCCTTTTTCTAGTTACTGTACTTCCTTTCTAATGGGAAAAAGCCCTTTCACTTAGATGTCCCGTATCAGTTTCTGCAAACATGATTACGAAGAACACATGCAAACGAAAGCTATTATATAATCACATCCCACTGAGATACACTATACCAGCAGAAACCCACAGACCCACCTGACCAAGCAGCAAAGCTGCAAGAGCAGTTTATGCCAACATATGATACCTCCACAACTCAGGGCATTTTAATAAAACTGACCAAGGCAAAATAAAACCCTGCCCTCCACGGCTGACAGGCTGATGTGTGATAACACACAAGTTATAAACTGTTTTGTCTCAGGGCTTTATTCCATCTCAGCTAATGTACATTGATGTGCCTTCTCCTTCCATGCCCGCAGCAGCAAAGAAGCATAGCTTGTGGTTGTGACTTGCACACTCGCTCTTTCTTTCTTTTGTCCTCTCCCTCCCACCTCCCTTCTAATGCATTACCTTTCAATTAGTCACAGAAGTACATCAAAACACACAGTTCTCTGATCCCTTATATGGTCTTTTATCTATAAACACTTAGCACTTGCCTTCTCTCTAGGAGGAGCTATCTTCTCAACAAGAACCTGCTTTTCAGAGAAGACAAAATGGAGGAATTTAGTAGGAAATGTTTTAAATACTTAAGCTAGCAACCTCTGTGCTTGTTTCTACCAAATACATTCAGAAAGGATTATCTCAAAACTTAAAAGCAAGCAGTTTTGCCTGAGTCTCCCAGGTATGTACTCATATGCTTACATAACCAGCATGTATACCAGTAGCCCCTTCCCTGGATCTGCCCAGTTTCTTCAGACCTCAGAACTTAAGCATCTGTCCAGAGAAGTCTTTGTGCCTCTGTAAACACATTGCTTTAGGTGTACATGCTGAAATAGAAAGCATTTCCACATCAAGTCATGTACAGCATTCTGAGAGAGGATGCTCTAAACCTGTGGCCAGGGAAGACTTTTATTACTCCAGTGATTGCCAGGGACCATCCAGCCATTTTACTCGGCTAGTAATTAGATGCAGCATATTAATTTCTCCCTTTAGAAGAAATCTGAATCCAGTACTACTGAAAAACGATCCGCAATCCTCAGGTATCCAACAACATATAGTACGCTTTACAGGAAGAAAAAGCGAGAGTTAAGATTTCAAGTTTAGCAATGAGGCATGAATTTCTACCTATATTGCACACATTTGTTTAAAACAAGTAATTTTCAGTGGATTTAATATCGTGACACTCTGCACTGATTTTTACAAATTTTATAGTAGAAAACTATGGGACAGCAGGCTAAAATGCATGTGTAATTTTTAACTCAAGGAGAACAGAATTAATTTAATGCCACTCTTCAAATGCATACATAAGCAGGGACCTGCCTGACAAAACAGCTCTATCATGAAAAGCTTAGTTAAAATCTCATCAGTTAATATCTAGATGGCTTTCCTTGACAACACTGCTTTAGCTGCTGTGCAATCTGTCATTTTGTAACATGTATTGAGTAAAAATAAACACTGAAATAAGGTTTTGCAATGTTCAGCTTATCCTGAAACATCTCTTCATTGGACCAAGATACAAGAATAAGCATTTATTAAAAACACCACACACCTAACTTTCTAGTGTAACACACAAGCAACCCAGGACAGCCCTGGGGGCCAAACAAAGCAAGATGCAGTATGTAAAGGTTTATCAGAAACTGATGGACTAGATTTTCTGAAATAGTTACTACTGATCTAGAAGAACTGATCTCTTTATTAATGCTATTATGTCTTAAGTCACTCCTTCATCACTCTTTTGGGTTTGCTCGTGTTGCTTATCACATTCTAAGCACATCTCCCTCCCTAAGAAAAGTCCTGCTGGAGAGTTCATTTCATGGGCTTGATAAGAAAAAAGTTTCAAATTCTCCTTTGTGGTTTCAAGATCACAGCTGCCCACTTGTTTCCTGTGAGAGTACTTCAAAATGGAAGGACGGGCTAGTCCATCCAAAAGTTTGGAGGACTCAAAACTTAGATATGACTCCAAATGGAGTCTGTGAAGAGAAATCAGCGTTGGGCAATATGCCCTTTGCCATATGGCTGTTGGGCTCCCTGCCAATCACAGCTCAAGAGCCAGTGCTTGAAATGGTAAGATAAAAAATTACAGCCGTCTCAGACTGGACCCCTGAGCTCACACATCTGCAAAGACATGCGTGCCGACACCAAGAAACAGATCAGAAACAGAGACTCATGAGCTGGTGGAGACACAGGCTCATAAAGCCACGATGCAGTGCAGCTGGATATTCAGCTTGGCCCAGAGCTGCGTTTACACAGCTCTTGTGCCGCTAAAATTGTAAGTCTCTATTGCATTCCCCCACAGCTTCTGGTTCCAAGGAAGTAGAGCCAATATTGGAATGCTGAGAGCACACATCTGGGGTCTAGAAATGCTCCAAGTGAAAGCTGACAGGATGAATCACCACCTTCCTGCCAGCTGAAGGATGGGACGAGATGTAACAACCAACCTCCTTCCCCATCCTTATACCCCATCCTAACAAGGAGCTGCGATACCCAGGAGCAGAAGGGGTGATTCAGGTGAACAGGAGAGCTAACACCAACAAGTCTGGATCTGGAAACAGATGCTCATCAAGGGAAAAAGACATTCCAAAGAAAAATGTTCTAAGTGCAAAGCTGTTTAAGGGTAAGTTTCAGATAGGACTTCAGCACTTGACAGAATGTAGACAGGATTGTTGCTTTCAGTTAAACCTCTGAATATCAGTGAAACTATGACAGCTTAGGTACAAACAGCACTCATCTACCAAACAGCCTAAAAATTACACTGAAACTTTATTTTAAACAATGTCCAATGGGATAAATAAGCAGCACAGTCAGCACTGGCAATGTTGGGAAATGGCCAACACCAATGCAGCAGATTGAGCTGGGACTCAGAAACTGGGAGGAAAACTGCCTGGGGAGGCCCACAGCCTCAGACCAAAACACAAGGTACTGCTGTGCAGAGCAGGGAAGGGAAG
>VYZT01007821.1:20000-27521 GCA_013400735.1 Pomatostomus ruficeps | reverse complement strand
GGTGAGCAGAAAGAATTCCTGAGGGGTTTCAGAGGGGATCCTCTGCCTGTGCCTGGTTTGGAGCCGCTCGTTCGGGGGCTGATGGGCTGCAGGGCCTCACACACAGAGCTCAGCGCTCAAAACCTTCCCACTCCTGCACGAGCGACCCACCCATCCTCTGCTGCCCAGACATTAAACTGAAACATCTGCAGCTCAAAATATCCACGTTTCCAAGGAGGGACCGAGGAGAATTTGGCCGTGCAGCTCATGTGAATGATTTTCTGCGGTTCCTGGGAGCTGTTCGGGCAGCGAGGACCCTCTGCAGGTGGCTGCTCTCTGCCACCAGCTCGTGTCACTCCCCTCTGCACCTCGTGCTGCTGGCCTGGTGTAACAGAGACCCTCGCAGGGGCTGATTTCAGCCAGGGCTGCTCGAACAAGATGCAAACTCAGGGTCACGGACCGGATCACACAGGCTCTGGTTGTGTGTGTGTCACACAAAGTCACCGCCCAGCAAACACAGGGGGAACCAAAGCAGGGAAAGAGAAGAATCAGGCGATAAAAACCCAAACCACGCGTGCAATTGCATATGCAAAGACCTTGTTTGGGTTTGTGCTGAATTTCCATGAGGAAATTTTTTATTTTTTTGGCTGCGGCTGCACAGATTCGCCGGATTGTTGTGAAATGAAACCTCTGCTGCTCGAACTGCACCTCTGGCACAGCCAGGGACACGGGCAGGCAGCCAGAGGGGCTGAGAACATCCCCCTCCTCCTCCTCTGTGCCACCAAGCGCGAGTCAGAGCTGTTTACTCTGGATTAACGCACTCGATTTCTCTCTCGAACCGTTGTTTTAGACTTTCCAGTCAGTTCTCATTAGTTACCAGTTTAGAAGCCCATGGTATATTTAGACATCATATACATTTGGCAGTGAGGAGTAGCTTAAATGATCTACTTTGCTCACTGCTTAATTATGTTATTTTACTGTTCCTGAAAACCTGACACAAGGCAAATTTACATTACTGTGCTCCTAATTAGCCAATAATCCTTAAGGATTTGAATGATACATACCCAAAGTAATTTCCTCGTTCACTAAATATGAATTTCCTTACGTTGGGTTAAGAAGATGGCACAATGACAGCAGGCATCTTGGCGATGACAGCTCTCAACATGTTTGTCTCCGGAGTCAAAATCTATTAAAAGACACATAATGATCTCAGCACTTTCCTTAAAGTGTAGAATGTGAAATCAATAGGGCCGTGCACAAAGAGGAGCAAAATTTACCTCTTTTAGCCGTTGTTAGGCTGTCCGGCACTCCAGATCGCTGAGAGGTGAAAATATTTATTGCCCTGGTTTTCTGAACCTCTCAGCTGGATCTCTCCATTCATTCAGCGTCTCTGAAGTTTCTCAGAGCAGGTGAAGAGGCAGATGTGAGGAAGTTGCTCCAAAAGAAAGGCCTGGCAGGGTCCTTCCTGCCTCAGACACCTCCTTTGGTGCCTGATCCTGTCCCTCTGTTCCCCTTCAGGACAGCCTGGAGCTCTGGATCCTGGGATCCTCAGCACGGGAAGGACCTGGAGCTGCTGGAGAGAGCCCAGAGGAGACCACGGAGCTGCTCCAGGGCTGGAGCCCCTCTGGAGCCAGGCTGGGAGAGCTGGGGGTGCTCAGCTGGAGAGAAGAAGCTCCAGGGAGAGCTCAGAGCCCCTGCCAGGGCCTGAAGGGGCTCCAGGAGAGCTGGAGAGGGACTGGGGACAAGGGCTGCAGGGACAGGACCCAGGGAATGGCTTTAAGCTAAAGTAGGGGAGATTGAGATGGGATCTTGGGCAGGAATTGTTCCCTGGGAGGGTGAGGAGGGGCTGGGCTGGAATTCCCAGAGCAGCTGGGGCTGCCCCTGGATCCCTGGCAGTGCCCAAGGCCAGGCTGGACACCCTGGGACAGTGGGAGGTGTCCCTGCCATGGCAGGAGATGAGAACTGGATATTTTTAAGGTCCTTCCAACCCAAAACAGTCTGGGATCCCATAAAGCCAAATTCCCCCCTTTCACACTCGGCTTTGCCCCCGTTTCTGGCCGTTGAGCTCCCGCTCTTTGGCAGATCTCGTCTTTGTTGTCTCTGCTGTTGCTGGACTGGCCGGGGCATTGTGGGATGGGAACAGTTTGTGTTTTCCACTCTAGACAGTTTAATTTAATGCATTATTACATTTGATCCAGATGCTACAGTGATGGGTGCATAAAAATAATTAAATACAGATAAATCGACCGGAACAACTTCCCCACTGCCAGTTGTTGTCACACAGAGTTGCATATCGAAAACGTGGTGCCAGGAAATTACCTAAATTCCTAACTAGTGCAGGAAAACTTTCCATGGACACCGTGACAGGCACACGGAGCTCAGTGCTGACCCTTTTCCGTGTATCCAAGAGTAAAATTCATGCAGCTAAATGGAAATTCAAAGTTTTCAGTCTTGTCCTATAAAACTTTTCCAGTGATTTTGTTGGTGAAATCAAAATCTTTGAATGGAGATGTGGTGAATAAAGGCCTCCTCTTTTCTCTGCCACAAGGCCAGGAGATGCTCCTGCCTGGAGAGAGGCTGGTGCTCAGTGGATTGGGAGCAATGCCAGTGGGAGCTGTGGTGTGGCTCCCGAACACAGCTCCTGGTGATTCCTGTCCCCTGCACCCCTCTATTGACAATTACATTCTTCTTATCCGAGTTAATTGTGCACTTTTAATTGGATGCAGTAATTTTTTTTTTCTCTATCACAAACTGAAATAATTCTGGCCTTTTAAATGTCTCCCGAGGGCTTTCATTTCACGGTGAGTGAAAAGGCTCCGCTGCACGGGGAGACACAGATTTGCAGGTGCTGAGACTAAAACAGGAACTAGAACAGGAACTAGAACTGGAACCAGAACAGGAACCAGAACAGGAACTAGAACAGGAACTAGAACAGGAACTAGAACTGGAACCAGAACAGGAACCAGAACAGGAACCAGAGCAGGAACTAGAACAGGAACTAGAACAGGAACTAGAACTGGAACCAGAACTGGAACCAGAACAGGAACCAGAACAGGAACCAGAACAGGAACCAGAGCAGGAGCTAGAACAGGAACCAGAGCAGGAACTAGAACAGGAACTAGAACTGGAACCAGAACAGGAACCAGAACAGGAACTAGAACAGGAACCAGAACAGGAACTAGAACTGGAACTAGAACAGGAACTAGAACTGGAACCAGAACAGGAACCAGAACAGGAACCAGAGCAGGAACCAGAACAGGAACCAGAACAGGAACTAGAACTGGAACTGAGGCACCCATGCTGAGACTAGAACAGGAATTAAAACACGAGCTAGAACCAGACCTAAAACAGAAACTAGAACTAGNACCCATGCTGAGACTAGAACAGGAATTAAAACACGAGCTAGAACCAGACCTAAAACAGAAACTAGAACTAGAACTAGAATTAGAATTAGAATTAGAATTAGAATTAGAACTAGAACTAGGACTGAGACACCCATGCTGAGACCAGAACAGGAAATTTAGCCCTCTGAAGGTCTCTGTCTGGCCAGTGGGAGCAGTAAAGGCCCCTCATGTTCCAGGATTTGTTGAATTCCCCTGTCCAACGGTGCAGAAACCCCTGTGGAAAATAAGTGCTGGAGGTACTCCTTAATAACAAAAGGATAATAATACTACTACTACTACTACTACTAATAATAATAGTAATAATAATAATAATTACAGCCTGGTTTGCTTAAAAAGAAATGAGTGGGGTGCTCAGGAGGTCTGTCCCTACCATGCCAGGAGAAAAACTGTTCTGGGGTGGGCACGGATTGTTAGAGCCACCTTTATCTGCCCCGAGCCCGTGCTTTGCTGAAGTTCAAGTGCTCCCTGCAAAGTATTTCCCATTTTTCCTCCAAAAAACAGTGGTGGAACCCCTCGAAACCCCACCTGGCTGGTGTGGGTTCACACGAGGTTCAGCCCAGGGCAGTGAGGATGGGGTGCTGGGTCCCCGTTACTTTCAGTGTGAGTTTGCCGTGAACGGGGGAATTTGGGAGAGGCTGAGCCCAGGATTTGTGGGTGTTTGCTGGTGGATCAGCGAGGCACACGTGCCTGCCACTGAATATGCACTCGGTTGGGTTAGGGAACATTTCTTTATGCTCTGCAAAGCAAGCGAATAAAACCGAGGGGGAAATACGCACTCTGTCAGCTCGCCTGTGTGGGGAAAATACTTTATTTTCTGCTGTAGAGACAAAGAGGAGGGAAAGGAAAAAAAGCAGTGGTGTGTATGATCATCCTGTACAGGCACATTAGCAAAGCACCGCGGTACCAGTCGTGTTGTGAACTTAGAGCCACCCCTAATTAAACCGTCTGCGTCCCCAGCATCTCCCCGTAACGATGTCAAGCCGTGCAGCAATTAGTTGTCTCTCTATGAATGTAAACACTGTTGGTAAATCATACAAATTTAACCTGCTTGGCTCCTCGAAAAACTCCGAAAAGGGAATTAATTATTGGTGTAGATTTTGGAGTTGTGATTTATGGAGTCGTGCTTTTTTTGAACATTTTGAGCTGATGTTTTCTGTGGTTCATGGATATTAATTTTGGGAGCGAAGGTAGGACTTATTAAAAATCTGGGCCATCATTTGGGGTGGGACTAATGGTGTGCACGGCGGCGTGAGAAACATTTTATTGCACCAACACAACTGCTGGGGGTTCCTTTTAAATTGAGATTTAGCCCATTCAAAGGGTGCCGGCGCCCTGACCTCTCAGCGCTCCGTTTCTGCACCTCCTGCTCTACTTCAAGCTAATTTGAATGGGAAGTTGGAATCCTGAAGAAAGATGCCCTTCTGCAGTAGTTCATCTTCTCTTTAGAGATCAGACTAAATGCCCGTGGCAATGTGCTGGGGAACACAGCACATTACCATGAAATAGCTCCATTAGAGACAAAGAAATGTAAACAAAACAAACACATTTGCCACCGGTTTTAGCTCAATTATATTTCTCCTATCGATGGCGTTGCCTAAAATGAAAAAGTGCTCGAGAGCTAAATTTAGTAAAGCTTTTGTTGCAATTTCCTCCAGCAAAACCTCCGTGGCTGGAGGTGCCTGGTTTACCTGAGCCATCAGCTCCACAGCACGTTTATGGTTATTGTATTTTACAGGTTGATAGATTTTTATATTCTGTCCAAGTCAGGATCTTACACCACCTGGTTTATTATTTAGTAATTTACAGTGCAGTCAGGCATGTTTGGTTTAATGTAGGATAAACTTATAAATCTATTGTTCCTCCAGTTGCTGGGCTTGGTGTGCAATGAACTACAGAGCCTGATGCGTACATACATTTCAGCTCTGCTTATTTTCTTTGATAGGGAAGCAGGCAATAGATAACACGGTGACAGTGGCGTCCCAGGGGACGGCAAAATGTGAGAGCAACACACCGTCAGGTTAGTAGGTCATTATTGTATGAGCACTGAGCCATTAATTGACTACTGTACCAGCCTCAATCTGTGTCAGATTATGGCTTTTGGCAGCGAGGGCTGGTATCTAATAGCTAACTTCGTTTCCTTGCCGGCTTTTTATTAGGGTTTCCCATGAAATTATACCTGAAAAGGTAAATGTATTTGTTACACTTAAAAAAAATATATATAAAAAACCAACCCAGCTGAACCAAACCAACACACAGAACAGTGGTAATGTCAATAGGTAAAAATTCCGGTGAGGGAGCAGCTAGCAGAGTGTTTTGCTAATATTTGTGAGTGGTTTTTTCCACACTTGAGCAGCCAGACACTTTATTTAGGGGGAATACATATTATAGGTGCCAAACTACCAGAAATTGATGGGTGGTGCCTGAATTATTTTGTTAATCTGCAGTGTTGGGTGGGAATAAGAGAACACCCGGGCTGTAACAACAACAATAAATATCATTTGTACAAAGCTTGCTGCTTTCTCCTAAAATCTGCCTCAAAACGAGGGGAATTGTCACTCCTGGCCTGGGTGAGGGTCACACAAGGCCCAGCTTGTGGCAGGGCTGTGGCATCTTCCTGGGGAAGCACATCCACGCCTGAGCTGGGCAATAAGGGAAGAAATCAGTGACGTGAGGAAGATTTGAGGGGGAAAATCTTGTGTTCTTGGGTCACTGGCAGCAGCAGGGTGCTCCTCAGGCACCTGTGTCCATCAGAGAGCAAACTCCCGGCTCTGGCAGGCTGGGGGAGGCTGAGGCTGCCCGAGCTCAGCCCAGAGCTCAGGTGGGGTGGGATCCTGAGCTGGGTTTGGGGATAAGTCCTGCTCGCTGCTCAGAGCTGATTTCAGGTTTCTGCCGTGTTTCAGATGAGACCTTTTGGGATATCCCAGACTTGGGCTAAGATGCTGGTTTAGCTCATCCCTGCCAAATCCAAATCCCAATCCAAATCCAAATCCAAATCCAAATCCCAATCCAGGTGTTTCAGCCCAGGTGAGAGCGTGAGTTAAAAATTGCTCAGAGGTGGTTTCAGGTTCTGCCATCTTTCAGCTGAGACCTTCTAGGATATCCCAGGCTGGGGCAAAGATGTTTTAGCTCATCCCTGCCAAATCCAAATCCAAACCCAAATCCAGGTGTTTCAGCCCAGGTGAGAGAATGACTTAAGAATTTCTCAGGTCTGGAAAAGGCTTTGTAAGAACAAGAGTGGGTGGGATGGGCCCTGGCGAGGTGTTCATGGGCTGAGCTCTGAATCAGCTCTCCCTGCTGTCCCTAACTCCCCAGGAATCCTCAATGCCGGCTCCAGGGGCTGCTGGCAGGGTTTTGGGGTGCGTTCTGGCCGTGTGACACATCTGCTGCTCCACTGCTGGAGCCCCAGTCCAATTTCTGTCCCTCCCCATAAATCGACCTGCCTGTGACCTTGGGCAAAATAGTTAATCCAGGCAGCCTCAGTTTCCCTCCTCGGCTCCCCATTAAAAATGATTTGCTGTCCCAGGGTGTCGGGCTGGGCAGGGGAACCCAGGGTGATCGCTGATAATTATCAATATAGGACACCCCACGAGGAGCTGGGGAAGTGAGACAGAAACCTTTATTTCATTAAAATCGTATTTATATCACAGTTATTATTTTGCAGATCCCATCTCTCCGTACGTGGCTGAATTTGAATAATTTCCAGTGGATTTCTCGCCCCGTTAAAAAGACGAGGATGAAAACGTGCAACAATTGAGCTCTGAGCATTTCATCTCGTTTTGTTATTCCGGGCTCTCTCCTTTTTCCTCACAGCAAAATCATTTCTAGAAATTGGATAGCGATATGTAAAATACATTTTTTTTCAGGCAGTGATGGCTGATTACATTGATTCCACACAATGTAGGGCTCTTAATGGGGATTTCTGGCTCCCATTTTGCTGTAAATTTCTGGTTCCCGTTTTGCTGCGAATTTCTGGTTCCCATTTGCTGCGTCACGTGGCGAGGCCGTTTCCACGGCCTCCGCTGCATCTTGTCCCCCTGGCATTTTTTTTCCCACAAACTCATTTGGAAGAATTAACCACCTTTTTTTTTACATATTTAAAATTCGGCTCCGCGGAGATCGATGTACAAATAATTTTTAC
>VYZT01007821.1:0-15000 GCA_013400735.1 Pomatostomus ruficeps | reverse complement strand
TAAAGGAAGTGGTCTTGTTTGCATAGTGCTTTAAAAATGTTTCTGTCAGCAACAACGCTGGGGTTTGAAGAGCGCTATCTCTCTAAGAGCAGAGCTAACTAATTGCACAAGGGTCACACCATCTGCTGCTAAAGAAGTAAATCTTCAGATGATGAGAAGTTGGGATTTATGGAAAACCTCCTGACAGGGACAGCTCTTGCTTGGGTGGTTGCTTTTTTCCACATGTTTTCTGTTGTTTTCTAGTAATTTTCGGTGCTTTGATATTTTTTTCCTGGTTTTTTGTTTTTTGGGGTTTTTTTTGTTTTTTTTTTTTTAATTTCAAAAGGGGAAAAAAAGACAAAAAGAAATATTTATTTAAAAAAAAAAACCACAAACGAACTTGGGAGAGACTTTATGGAAGGAAGGGCACATTTCTGAAATGAGAGAGCAGCATTTAAGTTTGGCCAGAAGTCTTCAGCGCGGGCTGCACCCAGCTGCATCACAGTGAATTTTTGGACTTGTGTCCATAAAGAAAATAAATGAACAAATTAATAAATAAATGAATGAACAAATAAATAAATAAATGCCTTTTGCCAGCCAAATATTTGTGGAAACCCACAGGACAAGAAGAACGTGAGGCGGCATTTTTAGGTTTTTCCCAATTTTTCAGTAGAGACCTCACGGAGCCAAAATTTTTTGTGGGTTAATGGAAGATACTCAGTGCTTTTGGTTAAATAAATTATAAATTAATTTATTAATGAAAGCCCACAGAAGTTGTGGGCTTTAATTAATAGAAGAAGTGTTAGATGGGGAATTGAGCAACCCGGTCTGGTGGAAGATGTTCCTGCCCATGGCAGGAGTTGGAATAAAATCAGCTTTAAGTTCCTTCTGACCCAAAACACCCTAGGATTTCAGGATTCTATAAAGAAATGGACTTTTGATAGTAGCTTCAATAAATGATTGAATTTTGTCCATTAATGAGGAAAAAATGAGGATCCTCTTTTGTCACTGAACAGTTTTCCTGTGCAGGGAATGTCTCACGTGGGTGCGTTTGTGTCCCCTGAACCCTCCACAAGGCTCCTGTCAGAAATGAGCTGGACCAACCCCAGAAACGGAACAAATCAGGATCTCTGATGCCGAGAGGTTGAACTTTGGGATAACTGCAGAGGCGGGAAGGTGAGAGCAAGGCTGAGAGGTTCCTGGTTCGGATGCTCAGAAGATATTTTTAACTTTTCATTGTCACCTCTGCGAGCATTTTTAATCCAAGCTGGGCAACACAAATGTGCACCCTTTTCACAAATACAATGGGTTTTTCCCTGAGAATCGCCCACTTGCAAAATCCCTGAACCCTCCCACAGGGCTCCTGTCAGAAATGAGCTTGACCAACCCCAACTGAACAAATCAGGATCTCTGATGCCGAGAGGTTGAACTTTGGGATAACTCCAGAGGCAGGAAGGTGAGAGCAAGGCTGGCAGGTTCCTGGTTCGGATGCTCAGAAGATATTTTTAACTTTTCATTGTCACCTCTGTGAGGATTTTTAATCCAAGCTGGGCAACACAAATGTGCACCCTTTTCACAAATACAATGGGTTTTTCCCTGAGAATCGCCCACTTGCAAAATCCCTGAACCCTCCCACAGGGCTCCTGTCAGAAATGAGCTTGACCAACCCCAACTGAACAAATCAGGATCTCTGATGCCGAGAGGTTGAACTTTGGGATAACTCCAGAGGCAGGAAGGTGAGAGCAAGGCTGGCAGGTTCCTGGTTCGGATGCTCAGAAGATATTTTTAACTTTTCATTGTCACCTCTGTGAGGATTTTTAATCCAAGCTGGGCAACACAAATGTGCACCCTTTTCAAAAACACCCCGAATTTTTCGCTGAGAATCACCCACTTGCACAATCCCTGAACACTCCCTCAAGTCCCCTGTCAGAAATGAGCTGGACCAACCCCAGAAACAGAACAAATCAGGATCTCTGATGCCAAGAGGGTGAACTTTGGGATAACTCCAGAGGCAGGAACGTGAGAGCAAGGCTGAGAGGTTCCTTGTTCAGATGCTCAGAAGATATTTTTAACTTTTCATTGTCACCTCTGTGAGGATTTTAGTCCAAGCTGGGTAACACAAATGTGCACCCTTTTCACAAATACAATGGATTTTTCCCTGAGAATCACCCACTTGCAAAATCCCTGAACCCTCCCACAGGGCTCCTGTCAGAAATGATCTTGACCAACCCCAACTGAACAAATCAGGATCTCTGATGCCGAGAGGTTGAACTTTGGGATAACTCCAGAGGCAGGAACGTGAGAGCAAGGCTGGCAGGTTCCTGGTTCAGATGCTCAGAAGATATTTTCAAGTTTTCATTGTCACCCCTGTGAGCATTTTTAATCCAAGCTGGGTAACACAAGCATGTGTCCTTTTCAAAAACACCCCGAATTTTTCGCTGAGAATCACCCACTTGCAAACCGGCTGTGATGGAGGAACATTTCCAGTGGAGTCTTTCGGTGGAATATCTGATTTTGTTACACTCACTCGCAGCAAAAGGCAGCCGGGAAGTGACGCGATGCATAAAGAGCAGCGAGCTGGGAGCCGGTGTCTACAGGAATTTCAGAATCACAACTCTCCGGTTTGCAGTGAGCCGTACGATGTTTTTAATCAGGGGAAGGAAGGAATTAATATATCCTCGTTCCAGAAACCCTCATTTGTATTGTTGATAACAATAGTTAGAAATCTCAGCGCTGGAACAAACCTTATTTAAACAAGGATCTGTCACTTCTGCTGATGTTTTGTTTGAAGATGCAAATTTCCTCCAGGGGCAGATGCTGCAGGCAGCCAATGCTCACAGGCAGCTGAAGTCTGGGTGTGATTCCTGCAGGTCTGTCCCTCCATAACCATCGTTCGTTGTGCCAGGAGAATGAGGAGAGATGGGGCTCTGTAAAATACATTGGTTTTCAGATTTGTGTGCAGGAAATTGCTGCTCTTCTGCATCAGGGGAAATGGCAGCACAAGTGCAGACTTTCCACCAGGAATTTGCTGGTTCTGTGCTCACTCAGTGGATGTTCTTTGGATCAGAAATCTGTGAAAATTGTGTAGGAGATGATTCTTGGAGAGAACTCTGGCAATCCCCCTGCCTCGTGTTCCCTCTGCTTCCCACTTCGCTGGGATAACTGGGCTGGAGGGGAGGCACCGGTGGGAGCAGAGTGGAAATTCAAGGGGCAGCACATTAAGAGATCCAGTTCTGGTTTATTTGTAACTAAAATTTGCCATCGAGAGAGACAAAGCAGCAAATCCTCACCGACAATGACGATGGTGGAATCGCTGAGGTTGGAAAAGACCTTTGAGGGCATCGAGTCCAACCATGAACCAGCACCAGCACGGCCACCACTGAACCCTGTCCCCAAGTGCCACATCCATGCACTTTTTGAACACGTCAGTGATGGTGACTCCACCACTTCCTCGGGAAGCCCATTCCAGGTTTTGCCAACCTTTTCCCTGTTCAGTGCAGTGGTTAAAAATCCAATCTCATTCGGAGAACTTTCTCTCACCCAGATTTTCCAACAACCTTTGGTGCTGCATTTGCTCCGAAGCCCACAAAGGTTTTCTCTGCTGGAACCCCCACGGTGTAACCCTACATGCAGAGTTCAGTTTCTGCGAAATGTTGATGAGTTTGTTAACTCATATATGGTGAGTTTGCAAGCTGAGGAGCCTGGGGGATGTTTCTGTCTCAGTGTCCTCGATGTGTTCCCTGGGCAAGGCAAACCAAGGTCAGATCAGCCAGGCAGGAGCTCCCCAGCTCCACACCGGTGACTTTGTTTGGAGCATCAGGAATCACAGTCACAGAATCCCAGGCTGGCTTAGATGGGAAGAGACCCTAAACCTCCCCCAGTTCCAAGGGCAGGGACCCCTTCCACGGACCAGGTGGTTCTGATATCAATTTCTAAATCCTGATTGTTGCCAAACTCGCCCCCATTTCCAAACGTCCTGTGGGATATTCAGCACTGAGCTGTTTTTGAGCTGCTCTCTCAGCTTGCCCTGGAATTGGACTGGTCCCTGTTGGAGAAGGAATTTAAAGCTGTCCCTGGGATCCCGATGGAAGGAGCTGGATATCCTCCATGGAGAAGAACACAAACCAGGCTCCTGGTGAATCCCCTCTGGACCACGGCTGCCTTGCTGCATATTGACCTGAATTAAAAACGCCTGGGGAAGTTCTGACAAAACGTTTTGCTCACCCAAACCAAAGGAACCAACCCAGTGCTCCTCGCTGTCCGTGACTCCCTCCAAAGAACTGCAATAAAATCCCTAAAGTGGGGCTGTTCCTAATGGTCAGATAATTAATGGTTAAAATCTTTGTTACTCCGGTTCACTGCAAAGCTCCTCAGACAGTACTGAGCTGAAAACATCCCTCGCTTCATTCTTGAGCACAAAAACTAATATTTCATGCTGTATTTTGGACCTGATGTCCATTTTTTGGCTCCGCTACCAAGCCAGAAATTGTTTTTAGATTTCCTCTTTGGCATTCACAAAGTTTTGCCTAAAGCCCTTGGGGGCTTGCTGAAAGAGATTTATTTATGTGCATTGCAAGGCGCCTGCCAAATAACTCCAGCTTCATGTTTTTTAATAATTTTCTAAATTTAAAAATTAATAAAAAGACTAAACTCTTGGTTTACTCATTATTAATTATGAATATTCCCATCTATTTTGCCTTAAATATCAAAGATAAACAAAAGCTAAAGATGCTGCTAGGAAGTTGAAAATGCTGGAAAACGCTCTCTTAGTGTGCCGGAGGTTTGTGGAGTGTTTTCCATTATTTTGTGGGTGACACTTTCTCCACTTTATCAAAATTTGGAGTTCGGCTCGGAGACTTCCTTTCAAAAGAGCTGTGGGCTAAATCGCTCCCATTAACTTCTGAAGGGTTTTGTTGGAAGTGTTAGGAGGAAAAAAGCGTTTCTGTGCTAACGAAAAGGCCAGGCTTTATGAACTGTGATGTTTTTCCTTTCAAAGCAGGAGGAGAAATTCCCAGAGTTGAGCAGGAGCAAGGCCAGATTTGCCCTTCTTTCCCATGTTGAGGACACTGCAGTCCTAATCAGGGTTGATTTGTCTTATAAACATTAAAAAAAAAATCATTTTTCTGGTTGTTTTGTGGTTTTGGAGCACTGTGATCTGTTTCAGAAATCTGGGGCTGATTTGGTGTGCTCACTTCGAGTCTGCAGTTTGATTTTTTATCGAATATTTGGATTAATTGAAAGATTTGGTAAAATTTGCTCTGTATCAGTTGGACAAAAATCATGGCTGATTTTGCTCAGAGCTGAGCTGTTGTGCCACCTGGGAGGGTGACAGATATTTCTGTCCCCTGTGCTAATGAGGGGACAGGAAGGGCATGGCAGTATCAGACACGAAGGTTTGATTGGGATTTTAATGCAGCCACTATCAAAAAGCAGCATTGGAGCACTGGAGGATGTCCGTGGGTACAGAGGTCCGGGTGTGCGGGTACAAAACCTGTGATGAGCAAAATGAACCAAATTTACTTCCAGCATGCTCACAGGATCAAGGAGAAGCCCAAATATTGAGCTAAGTCTCCAATAAATTCATTAAAATTGTTCTGGGAATAAAAAAGAACGCGAGGAAGCGGTGGCAGAAGCTGCTTCCACAGTTATTTTTTTAATTTGCTAATTTTTCAAGGCAGAAAACCTTGAAAACCGAGGGCTCGGATCTTTTCCTTTGCTCCACCCTGATCCTGCAGAGGATTCCCCAACTCCAGGTTCAGAGCAACGGCTCCAACGTGGTGCCTGGGAACGTGACCCGAGCGCAGGGAGGGGAAGTTGTTACCCCAAACTGCTCCCTTGGCCCATCCCCGCGGCTGACCCTGGAAGGAGCCGATTCCTTCGGCGAGCAGGAGCACCCAAAAGCAGCAGCTGGAATTTGGATTAAGCGGAGTCACTGCTGAAACCAAGAAAAATCAGTGGGAATAGAAATAAACCTGAAATCGAGCTTAAAATCGAGCTTAAAATCGAGTTTAATCCCAGCTATTCCTCTCCAGCTCGCTGGTGCGGGTTTATTTTCCCACTGAACTACATTCTGGGGTGGAAGGATATTGAAACAACTGTCTTTTTGCCCCCCTCTCTCTCCCCTCCTTTTATTATGTAATATAAAAAAACAAAGGAGTATATTGTATTAATATGAATACGTGCCAGGGAGAGCTTTATGGGGTCATTAATACATTTCTTGGGAGGTCAAAAGACATGAAACCGAAGGGCTTGTGCCTCACAATAAAAGTGAGGCATGTATTGTTGGCCCAGCAAAACATGCCCTGGAGTATAATATTTGTGTATTTAAAAAAATTATACTGGCAGAAAACACAGGGGCAGCTGCAGAGCTTTGGACTGTGCCTGACGGGAGCGACACAGGTGAGGGCTGCAAGCGAGGCTGGAATGGTGGGAAAATTGGGCTTTTTGCCTCTTTTTGGTTCTTTATGAGGCAGAAAAAATCGTCTCAACTGTTTAAAAAACATTTTTCTCCTCGAGCGCGTGGGTGTTTTTTTTTGTTTTTTCTTTAAATACGAGGAACTCCCGTCACCTGGAGAGCAGGCTCTGGATGCATGGACAGGATATCCCAGGAAAACCCTGGAGAGGAGGGAAAATGAACCACCTCGTGCAAGGGCTGAAGGTCAGAAAAATCTCAGTTAAGGCAGCAAATATTGCTGTGTTCCAGGCCAGCTCATCCTCTCTGAGCTGTGCTGGGGCCTTTCCCAGGCGTGGGGATGGGACAGGCAGCTGGAGCGGTGACCTCCAGCTTTCCCTGGGATTCAGAGCCTTTTGGATCCTGCTCTGCTGGCTGGTGCAAGGGTGTGTCTGAGCAGGGATTTCTCCAGGAGCGAGAAGAGATAAAGTTCTCCTGGAGGAGAACAGTGAGAGAGTCACTTCTCTGCAATTTCTCAGCTCGAGAAGTTACAGAGCAGTGACTGTATCGCTGTCAGTGATGGAGTCACTTCTCTGTAGTTCTCAGTTCTCAATTACAGAGAATTATGGTAAAAACCCCAAAACCTGGCACTACAAAGTTCCAAACTCCACTGCTTTCTCCATTCAACACCTCCACGTCCTCAAAAAACCTTTCAAATAATCAAACTCAACGTGTGCTGCTCACCTTTATGGCTGCATCACCCCTTTCCTGTCCTGACTGTCCCAAGGCCTCCCCACCCTCCCAGGGAAGAATTCCCTCCCAAAATCCCATCCAACCCCAGCCTCTGGCACAGGGAAGCCTTTCCCCCTTTTCCTGGCACTTCAGGCCTTGTAAAATTTCTCTCCAGCTTCCCTGTGGGCTCCTTTCAGGTGCTGGAAGGCTGCAAGGATTCCTGCAGGGCTGCCTGGATTGAACCTTTCCCATCGCCATGAAAAGTTGCAGCTGGATGTTTGCTCAACCCTCTGATGAAGCTTTTCATTATCTCCCCACCAACACACCGCAGGAAATGGAATCATTAGAGTCCAGCAGCATTCAAATGTAAACATTTGAATAATTTACACTTCCAGCCAGTGTTAAATAAAAGGTTTCAATCTCTGATGGAAGCCTGACAATAAATATTCATTTCTAATTTTCAATAAGTAAACTTTATGACTTCTTAAAAGCCTTTTTTTTCACCTGAAGTGTAATGGCAATTTTGACAGTTGGACACACTGGGGACTAAAATTTTCCCTCTGGTCAACAGAACCATGAAGAGTCATTATAAAAATTAAAAGCTAGGAGTAATTACAAATGTCACAATTAGGAGCAATTTTGGGATCTTGATGGGCCACAACCAACAAAAGCTGTGCCTTTCCCGTGAAGTTTTCCTGAGGGACAGGAGAGAAAGAAGTGGAGGAAAGGAATTGCATTGCTGGCTGAGGCCTGGGACTGGAAGGGTGCCAGCAGTGAAATAATTCTGTGATAGAGGAGGCTGTAAGGAAGTTTCAGGGATGCCATTTGCAGGCAGAGCTCTGGAAAAGGAGGTGAGATTTGCAGGGGAGAGCCAGCGCCTGCAGACCCTGGGAGCACCCGGTGTCCCCGTGATCGATGTCTCTCTCAGCTTCCTCCACAAACTTTTATTTTCCGAGGTTTATGGGTGTGTAGTAAAAACCCACTCAGAGTTTACACTTGGTTTACACCAGGTCTCTGTCTACCCAAGTTTATTTTAACGGCGTTTTTATGTGGCTCTTCCTCAGGCAGCTTGAGAGGAGCAGAGCCTGATGCTCCTGATGCTAGCAGCGTTTCCGGGGTCAATGAGATCAGCTGGGTCATAATTACGAGCACAATTAATGAGGATTTTTCCCGGTGATTTTAGCAGGTTGTTGTGGGACAGCCGGAGTTCCATAAAATGACGCACATGAAACAAGTCTGAGATGCTTCATCAGCCCTGCTGCTCCTCCCCTCGCCGCCTCGGCCCTGCTCTGTGTCCTTCTGTGGCCACCATGGCATAAAAACCACCAGATTTGGGGGAATTATCTTCCCTTTAAATCTTATTCTGGTTACAGTGTTGGCAATGGCGTTTCTGGGGTCAACGAGATCAGCTGGGTCATAATTATGAGCACGGGCTCCAAACACAATTAAGGGGGATTTTTCCTGGTGATTTTGGCAGGTCATTGTGGGACAGCCAGAGTTCCATAAAACGTGTCTGAGATGTTTCATCAGCCCTGCTGCTCCTCCCCTCGCCGCCTCGGCCCTGCTCTGTGTCCTTCTGTGGCCACCATGGCATAAAAACCACCGGATTTGGGGAATTATCTTCCCTTTAAATCCTGTTCTGGTTACAGTGTTGGCAATGGCGTTTCTGGGGTCAATGAGATCAGCTGGGTCATAATTACCAGCATGGGCTCCCAGCACAATTAACGGGGATTTTTCCTGGTGATTTTAGCAGTCTCCCCTCGCTGCCTCGGCCCTGTTCTGTGTCCTTCCATGGCCACTATGGCATAAACCCCCCTGGATTTGGGGAATTATTTTCCCCTTAAATCTTATTCTGGTTACAGAACTCTGCCAATGGCTTCTGGCCAGAACGCTGCTGTGCAATGCCCCTTCCAGAGTTTTTCAGGAGCCATCCTGCTCCTTTACGACACGTAAATATCATTCCTGGAATACTGCTGCCGTGCAGGACCCGGCAATGTTCATTTGTCTCAGTTGCAGGTCGGGCAGCACAAAAATTTCTTTTCATCTGCTTTGAATTTGCGAGCGTTTAATTGATTGTGTGCTTTGAGTCTGAAGCTCTTGATCTGCCTCATCTGCGCTGATCAGTATTTTTTATACTGCATCACATCTCCTCTTATGGGCTTCCTTCTAAGGTATAATTGTTGTCTACCAATCTCTTTATATTTCATTAATAAATAGATTTCCAGCCTTCCTTTGATCATCCCTGTCATCATTCTGGGAGCTCCTGGGATTTGCACAGTGCAGTTTCCTTAACACAAAGTAACCAACAGTGCAGTCAGCAGTCCAGAACAATCTCCAGCGTTAATTTATATTCCTTAGGATAGTCCCCACAAAAACTTCTGTGTAATGTGGCTGTGTGGTCCTGATTAACATCAGTAATCCCTGAGACAGAGCTGTTCAATACTCACCAAACTGCTCTGTGGGGGAAGGAAACGAGAAGAGAAATAAAAAAGTGAAGTAATTTTTGAGCTGTTCACGAGTAAAGACCAATCAGACTTTGCACAAAGGATTTAGAACAAAAATAACGACACTTTCCAAATCTCCTACACTTGATTTTTTTTTCTCTGCGCTTAGGTTGGGTGGAATGTTTGTTCTTGGCATTAGTGGATATTTCCATGGGAATGAGGGAGGAAGGGGAGGGAGGGGGACCACAAAGGAGAGAACCTCTCCAGGACCCCCTGCCCTGATCAGCGGCCCCGTTGGGGAGCTCAGCACTAAAAGGTGAGACTTTCATTGCTCCCTTTGCGCTTCTGAGCTGTAAAAAATTTTAGAGGGGGCTGAAATGTGACACTTTGGAGAGGTCAGACCCCTGAGTGGTGCGGGAGAGGACGGGGATGGGGAAAACTCCTTCATGCCAAAGTCCTTTGCAGTGCCTGAGTGTGGGGTCTTGTTGGGACACCGTGTGTCACACGCAAATGTGCCACCAGCACCTGAATTCTGAGGGGCTCTGGCAGGAATCTGAGTTAGAGAAACATCCAAAGGGCGCTGTTTGTGCCAGGTCCCACTGAGCAGGGAGAGGCAGAGGAATGGATCAGGGCTTGTTCCCATCCTGCACGTCAGCGTCCCCACTGCTGAGCTTTTGGCTTGCAAAAATAATAAAATATGACAAAATAATTAGAGAAATTTCCATTTTCACGATCCACTTTCTGCATAGGGATATGTCCATACATAAAACCATAGAATCACTGAGGGGTTTGGCTGATGAGGGACCTCAAAGCCCATCCAGTCCCATGGCAGGGACACCTCCGCCTGTCCCAAGCTGCTCCAAGCCCTGTCCGGCCTGGCCTTGGGCACTGCCAGGGATCCAGGGGCAGCCACAGCTGCTCTGGGCACCCAGAAATGCTTTATATACATTTATAGCTGCAGTTCTGGGAGTGGAAAATTTGATTTTAAACTATTAGGTCTGCCGTGTGCTGTCCCAGCCACAGCTGAGTTCCATACATCGACCTCTGAGGACCCATGGCCGTGTGTGACAGCTCCTCCTCTGCCTCCCTGCCAATGTTTGGAGAGCAGCAGGACAGGAGGGCTTTGGGATGTCCCCTCTCGCAGCTTTTCCTGAGCTCTGGTCCAGAGGAGCCCCCAGCACCGTCATCTGTGGCACTCAGAGGATGGAGATGGGTGTAAAATATTCCCTTTCAGCACCGAGCAATGGATTTATAGCAGCAAACAGCTGGCGTGGCCAAGGCACTGCCCAGCACCACGTCCTCTTTTCCCTGGTTCCTGGTCTCCTCCTGCCCTCCTGCCGGCTGGCATGTGGAAGTAGAATCTACGCGAGGAAGGCGAGATGTGTGAATTGTTTTCCTTTTAGAGCAGCCTGCCTTTATTGAGATGCATTTGTTACCCTGCACTCCTGAGAAACACCTTGCCCTTTCCTTGCTCTGTTTTCCATTTCTGTCTCTTCCTCATCCCTAACTTTATTTTCTCTTTATTTTCCTCCTCCGCTTTTCTTTTTCTTTACATCTCCTTCCTTTCCCTACCCGCGCTCATCCTTCTGCTCATCACTCACTTGATTTAGGGTAAGGAGAGCACATGTGGAGAGAATTGCCATGTACAAAAGTTAAGGATATATATGGGATCCTTCATAATGTGCTTCTCTCAGGCTGGGGCTGGTGAAAAGGTGCGTTTTCCCCGAGCTTGCCAGCAGTGTAAACCATTCAATTGGTAACATAATACGTTTTTATGGTCTCTGTATAGCGATTTTCCATTTAAGTGTAAGTTAAATTGATGAATTCACATAGAGGCATAGAGGAAAGTTTTTCCTTTTTCCTTTTGTAGTATAAATTCTCCGGGAACGCTCCTGCCCTCCATTGTGAGTGGGTTTTCCTCCCGGCCGTGCATGAAAGGTGCCCTTAGGTTCTGGCACAAATAGGTTTATGCTGACGTGGATGGCGGCTGCGAGCATTACGGTCTTGATCCTGCACTCATGGAAATCAATGGCCACATTCCCCTTCCTTCCCCGCAGGAGTGGGAGATCAGAGCCTGGGCTCGCTCTGGGAATACAAAACACCGCACGGCTTTGGTTTTGGAGGTTTTGCATTCCTTCTGTGACCACTGCTGTTAAATGGATCCATTCCACCTGACAGGAGGTTGTGGGAAGGTGGGGATCAGGCTCTGCTCCCAGGGAACAGGGACAGGACAAGGGAAACGGCCTCAAACTGCACCGTGGGAGGTTCAGGTTGGACATCAGGAGGAATTTCCCCATGGAAAGGGTGCTCAGGCATTGGCCCAGGGAGATTTGGAGTCCCCATCCCTGGAGGTGTCTCAGGAATTCCTGGAGGTGGCACTGAGAGCTCTGGGCTGGGGACAAGGTGAGGATGGGCACAGCTGGGACTCCACCCTGGAGGTCTTTTCCAACCTCAGGGATTCCAGGATCTTGTGATACTCTTGTCTTGTGACACCCTTGTCTTGTGACACACAACATTCCCATTGCAGTGCTTGCACAGGCAATTACTCAGGAATTTCTCTTTGTAGGTTCTCCAGTTACAGAGTTTCTCGCTCTGTTCCTGTTGGCTTGGGAGTTCTGTTACTTGAGCTGGGACCTTTTCCTTCCATGCAAACCAACTGGCACTTTGCCAGGGGGGTTATGGAAGTGGGGCCTTCCACAGAAACAGGGAATGGCATTTGTTGGTCACTGGGCAACAGATTTTCTCAGTGACTTTGCTGCTGGAGTGTCTGCCTTTCCCAGGAAACATAAAACGTCACCATTTGTGCTCCCAGACAGGATCCAGCGAGGGTTTCAAAGTGTCTGCTCACATTGCAGCGGGGCTGAGCTATAATTCACCTAAAATACATTAATCAATTATTTTCTGCACTGTTTCCTAACAGGGACTCACATATTTATTTTCTGTGCCAGCCGTGCTGTTTTTCACAGGAATTCCAATATTTCAGCAGTGGTTAGAGAATCCTCATTCGTAGGGGTTTGAACTGGGTTGCAAGGTTCTGTAAGAAGTGAGGGGCTGTTTACACAATATTGGCTAAAATATTGGATTAATCTTTGCTGTGCTCCATGATGAGCAGATCTTGGGAGAGCTCTGAGCCCCTTCCAGGGCCTGAAGGGGCTCCAGGAGAGCTGGAGAGGGACTGGGGACAAGGGCTGGAGGGACAGGACACAGGGAATGGCTTCCCACTACCGGAGGGCAGATTTAGATGGGATCTTGGGCAGGAATTGTTCCCTGGGAGGGTGGGCAGGCCCTGGCACAGGGTGCCCAGAGCAGCTGTGGCTGCCCCTGGATCCCTGGCAGTGCCCAAGGCCAGGCTGGACATTGGGGCTGGGAGCACCTGGGCCAGTGGGAGGGGTCCCTGCCCTGGCAGGGATTAGAACTGGATGTTTTCAAGGTCCTTCCAACCCAAACCAGTCTGGGATTCCATAAAGCCAAATGTTCATTGCCTTGCCCCTCAGACAACTGATTGGGGCATGATGAGTCCATTCAAACACCCCAAACACCCTGGGCTGGTGGAGATGTCCCTGCTCATCACAGAGGGGTCGGGCTGGGTGACCTTCAAAGGTCCCAACCCAACTCCTTTATGATTTCCTGACCATTTGTGCTGACACGTTCTTAACAATGAAACAAAACTCACCAACATTTGTCTTGAGACACAGGAAACGTTGGGCCCAGCCCCGCGCTGGCCGTGTGGGGTCTCAGGGTTGCCTTCCCCAAAGCTTTTGTGCCGTCTCTGTGCCACAGCCACGAAGGGAAGTGGGGCAGCCCTTTGTTTTTAGAGGGAGAACGGAGCCCAGCGGCGCCTTTGGCATATCAATAAAGGCAGCAACAATAAAAAGGAGCCGTGTTCATTATACTGCTGTGTGGGGAGTTTCTTTAAGAGTTGGGCCCTAAATGGTTTTTAATCCCAGGATGCACTGATTGTGATAATGTGGAGAGGCAAAGCAAGCGTCAGTTATAAAATCATTGCAAATATGAGCCGAATAAAAAACGGTCAAAAGGATCTTGTTACAATTTCCGCCTATTCCACCAGGGTTTAAGGAAAGTAAAATAGGCAATGATTTTGTTTGGGACTTGTTTATGAAAGATTACTTTTTGTATAGGTAAGTCAAAAGGTTAAGGAAGTAAACAGAATTTAAATACAGTCAGTTTTAGTAATTTTTTCTGTTGTTTGCCTTAACTGCTTCCTAACATCATAAAAAAGCCTGCAGCACTCAGGTGGAGAGGAAAAAAAAAACCTCGAGCCAACAAGAAAAACCCGCACCAAGCCGGCTTGAAGAAGTAAAAGCCGTAAAATGTAAGATATGGCACACCTATAAACTATAATTTTGCTTTTCAGCCGGCAAAAGTGCTGTAGATCTAAAATTACAATAAATCTCCAAATGTCCAGCATTGATTACTTCAAGCTTGTGGCTTTAACGGACAACAGAGCAGCACATTATGATGCCATGATTAAGGAATTGTGGAAAAGAGGGAGAGTGATCTTGGACTTTATTTTGGCACCTAGCAGAGCTCACCGTTACCACAATTATTGGTTTTCTGAAATATGTCCCTATGCATTATTCTGATCAGATTACTTGCATTGCACAATCCTCTGGTGAATAACAGGACAATAGCACAAAATAAATCTCGCTCTGAAATTTAATCTCCATGTCTGTAGACTGGCAAGAAGAACATCCACATCCCCCTGATAAGAAGTTGTATATTTTCCTGAATGGTGGTATATTTTTGTTTTATAATTGTCCTTAATGTAAATTCTCCAGCAAGGAAGCAGCGATGGCAAAGATCTCAGAGGGAAGAAGGGTTGAAATATGGGTGGAGTGCTCCCACAAGCTCGGCATGGAGAAACCCTAATTTTCTTAGTAAACTACAGGGGCGGGTGAATCGGGTGGCTCACAGAAATCATTAACCTTTCCCCTATTATTGGCTCTCGGTGTAATTTGTTTGATAATCTCCTTCCTCGGTGAATAGCAGTCCAGCTTATCAGCTAATAAAATATCCTCTGGTGCTGCTGCAGCGTCGGGCACACGGTGGGTGTGAGACAATGACAGCCAGGCAGAATTACCTGCTCTTCCCAAGCTCCACCTCGGAGCCAGGGACTGGGGAGGAGCCGATATTTATGGACTAAAGGGTGAGCATGGGTTTGTTATTGCTCATCCTCTGGCTCCATGGACGAGCTGGAGAATAATTTCATAATTAAATTATTGAAATTAAATAATTAAAAAACAGCAAATACGCTGAGTTTTAAGCACTTGCACAGGGTCGGAAATAAACCCTCCTCACAAAGGTGCTCCCTAATCCTTGAGACACCCAACTTGCACCAGGATCAACATATTCAGACAAATCCACGTTGGGTTGTGGCTCTAAAAGTGAGTTTCCAGAGGGTGGGCTTGGATGGGTGTTGTCTTGAGTTTTGTA
>VYZT01007816.1:3831-14817 GCA_013400735.1 Pomatostomus ruficeps | reverse complement strand
CTTTCCCCAAAAATCCCTCTGTTAAAAGGAATAAATTCTTTTCATCTAAATTCTGGCAGTGTTAGTGATAAATCAGCTTATCTGCCATGCTGCCCCCATGAAAACCCTGAGATGAGCGCACAGATTTGGAGGCTGAGGTACCATTTTTGCATCTAGAAATTGTCATCAGAAAATAGAGTTGAAACAGCGCAGGGCAGAGAAGAAAGAATGCAGGAATGGGTTTCTCCTGACTCATGCCTTCCTGGGACACTGCTTTTGGGCCAAAATTAGATCTTTTTCCGCTGTGAATTTGTGTTTTTCCCCTCAGCACTGTCTGGCAGGTCAGCAGCCAAACCCAGCCCGCACCCTCTGCGTCACCTGCGCTCCTGCTCCCGTCCCAGCCGAGGACGCGGGGCCGTGCCAGCCCTGCCCCGCAGGTAAATCCACCTCACAGGCATCCCCTGTGCTCATTACAACACAGAATTTCGGGAGACTGCGATGGCATTTTGCTCTGGTAACACCCACCTGACTTATTGGAGCAGAGAGAGGCTCCGTGTGCTCCAGTAAAACCAGAGGTTCAAATGAATTCCTGAGGCAAAGCTGCTGCTCCGAGGGGCTCGTAAAGGGCTGAAATGACAATGAGGGAACCCCAAGGATCAGAGCTGATTTTGGCAGTGCTCACAGCTGTTCGTTTATGGGAGAGGTGCTGCTGATGCTGTCACCAAAACTGCGGGAAAACAAAACCTCTCCAACACCATTTTCAGTGTCAGAGAATCCAGGCATCGCTTGATTCCTGCCCAGGATGGGGCTCTGGCCAGGATGGGCCACAGAAATCATTTCATCCACACCCAGCCCGGCTGTGCAGAGAAAATCATTCCAGGACACAGGGATTTTACCCGATTTCCCCAAACTTTATCCAGTCAAACCCCCAGAGATCCATTGGTTCCGTGTCCATTGGTTCCGAGTTGGGGAGTTGTGAGGATTTGGTTTCCTGTTGGTTCCAGATCTTCTTTGCTTCTGATGTTGATGAGGCCTTGATTGCTGGGTTCTGTGCTCAGTCCTTGCCCGGAACAGGCGGCTCCCCCTGGGCCAGGGCTGTTGTTTGGAGCTGCTGTTGGTTCCTGGCCCTTGCTGGCCCTTGCTGGTTGTTCTCTCTGTGCATCTCCTGGGCTGCTCCCGGCCTGGGGAGATGCTGAGCTCATCAGGCCTCCCCCGGTTCATTCTGGGATGGTGAACACTGACTGAAGGTAAAAATTGTTGAACTTTGTGTATTTTGCGACAGTGCAGCTCGGGATGGAAAGCAGAGCATGCAAAGGCTGAGGGAAGCTCTGGGCTCTGCTCTCACCAGCAGCAGAGCTCTCTCTCTGATTCCTGACTGATCAGCTGTAAAATCCATTCCCGTCCAGCCAGAGCTGCTGCACTCCAGACTCGCTGCCTGTCACGAGTTCCCTGTACAGCGAGAGCTGAACCAGAGAGGGGAACGCTGATTTTCTTACCCAATTTCCCTCTCTCCTTGATGCTCTCAGAGAAACCCAGACAAGCCCGTGTTTGGGAATTGCTGTGTGCTGTCAGGGTGTCACTGAGGTGTCAGGGTGTCACTGAGGTGCAGAATGAGGCAGCAGGGAATAGACTGAGAAGGGTTTGCTCAAAACCGTGGCCTTTTGAAATTCTGACTCTTCAGCCAGACAACAGGAGAAGCCTCTCAGTACTGAACGGCCATGGGCCACAATTTCCCCATAAAAAGAGAATTTTCTGCAGAATTAAAATCTTGGCAAGTCCCAGAGAATGAGCGTGAGCCCAGTGAGGATTTGGTAGTCCAAGATTTGTTTATTTTTTGTGCTTGTGTCCTTGAATTATCCCTCCAAGGCCTCCACGTAAATCCTGTCCTACCCTCGAATCCAACCCCTTGCAAGGGAATTTTGGGGCTGCAGGAACAGAAATCTCACCACACATTCCCTCAGATTTAACCCCCATTTCCCAGCCCACCTGGACCCGCAGGAAAATGTGTTTTAGAGGATCAGCAGTGCCAATCCCAGGCCCTTCCACAATTTTCCCTCCAACCCTTCCACGATTTTCCCTCCAAACCCTTCCATGATTTTCCCTCCAGGCCCTTCCAGGATTTTCCCTCTCATCCCAGCCCTGACCTGCCACGGGAGATGATCCCTTCAGCAGCTCCAGGTGCCTCCTGCAGCGTAACCGACCTCAGAAACTTAATTCTGGCATCTGTAATTAGAGCCCTGCTTATTAAATAATGAATTCTGTGCTCTGGGTAGCTCAGCTGCTGCCCAGGGGGAATGGGAGAGCCAAAGAGAGCAGGAGCTCAGCAGATCAGATCCAGCTATGAACACGGGGCAGGGAACAGAAGCAGGATTTCTGTTATTTCCAGTGCCCAACACAGAATATCCCCTGCTGGAATTCAGTGTTCTTCAATCAGAGCCCCCCAGACCAATCCCAAATCCCAAAGGAGCTGGAATTCCATCACCAGCCTGACATTCCCACGTTCTTTCCCTGCTCTGACTGATTTTAATGACCCATAATCTCTATTTAGCGCTGCCTGTGTGGATTTCAGCAGAGCACGGCTCAGTTAATCCCGCTTCCCTTTTCTTTTCGCTCCTCAAATATCCATCTGGAGTTTAGGAAACCGTTTGATTGTCAAGTTCTGCAAAACCTGATTTGCGGAGAGCAATTAATTCTGGGTGGATGTGAGCATTTCATCACTCAGGGGACAACTGGCAGCAGGATTTTAAGTGAAAGATCAAATGTTGGACTGGGGAGAGGAATGGGGTCCTTGGAAAAATGTCAGGAACCCCTCAGCTTGATCTTTAATCTCCATGATCTTGGAGAGAGCCGAAGAATTGGAGTAGAAAGAGAGAAAAAATAACTCTAATCGTGCTATAAAACCAATTTAGCCAGAAATTTAATTTGTGTTTTGAATTTAAAAATGCCATTGTGTGTGAAATGTTTGAATTTAAAAATGCCATTGTGTGTGAAATGTTTGAATTTAAAAATGTCATTGTGTGTGCAATGTTTGAATTTTAAAAAATGCCACTCTGGGTGAAATGTTTGTTTCCTCTGCCAGCTCAGCTTTACAAAAAGAAGAAACATTTTTGAGCTGCCCGGAATGTCTTTTCGGACCAACATCATGTTGGATTTTTTTGTTTTTAATTCTCTCCAGGTCACTTCTGCCCTGATGGTCTGGAAGTCCCTCCATGCCCAGCTGGGAGCTTCAAGCCCAAGGAGGGAGCTCGCCGAGGCAGCAGCAGCAGCTCCTCGTTTCTGCCAGGTCTGTGTCCTAAAATATTTTAATTTGGGGCCTGCTGGGGTCACCTGTCAGCAGAAAATTTCTGGTTTTAAACTTCTCCAACAGCAACTTTGCATGGGAGACACTTTTTTAACACTTCTGGTGAATTTTTCCAGCACAGGCTCCTCACTCAGGCTCCTTTCCAAGCTCTCTCCTGAGGAAACAGAGGAGTAACACAATTAAAGCTGCCCATCCATCCCCTTTTCTTTTGGAAAAGTTCTTTATTTACATTTGAATCCCTCACCACAGCCCTCAGCCCATTCCTGCATCCAGGGAAAAAGAGATTAGAGACCAGGAAAAACTTTTCTATTGTAACAGCAAAAAAAAAATATTTGGAATTTCTGCCTTCAGAAGCTGCAGAGGCTCTGCCCTTAAATTTAAATTTCAAAATGCCAGGAGGATGAAGGGGTTTTAACGCTCCGAGCTTGCAGCAGCCCAGGGCTTGCACGGATTTCCAGCTGTGATGCTTCCTCCTCTCAATATTTGTGTTTTGGTTGGGTTTTCTAAGGCAGCAGAACTCGGTGTTTTGTACACACAGCACTGAGTCACCCTAATGACTGGGAAGGCGTTGAAAGTGAGGAGATTTCAGTTTGGGAACGGTGAAAATGAGTTTAAAAGGCTGGATAAGAGAGGTTTATTGTCTCCTCTGGTATCAGACCTTGGCTTAGGCGGGGAAAGGCAGCCCTGGTTTTCTGCTGCAATAATCACACGTGGCTGAGGCTTGGGCACTTCAGAGCACCTCAGTGTCCCTCCTCAAATTCCTCTCTTGTCCTTAATAATGCTGTAAAAATAGGAAAATTTTAGTGAATCCTGATTTTTTGGGGGGCTGTAAGACTCTGTTGCAGCCAGCAGAGGCACACACCCCCTGCCACCAAAACTGCGGGAAAATCAAAACCTCTCCAACACCATTTTCAGTGTCAGAGAATCCAGGCATTGCTTTATTCCTGCCCAGGATGGGGCTCTGGCCAGGATGGGCCACAGAAATCATTTCATCCACACCCAGCCCGGCTGTGCAGAGAAAATCATTCCAGGACACAGGGATTTTACCCGATTTCCCCAAACTTTATCCAGTCAAACCCCCAGAGATCCATTGGTTCCGTGTCCATTGGTTCTGAGTTGGGGAGTTGTGAGGATTTGGTTTCCTGTTGGTTCCAGATCTTCTTTGCTTCTGATGTTGATGAGGCCTTGATTGCTGGGTTCTGTGCTCAGTCCTTGCCCGGCACAGGCGGCTCCCCCTGGGCCAGGGCTGTTGTTTGGAGCTGCTGTTGGTTCCTGGCCCTTGCTGGCCCTTGCTGGTTGTTCTCTCTGTGCATCTCCTGGGCTGCTCCCGGCCTGGGGAGATGCTGAGCTCATCAGGCCTCACCCCAGTTCATTCTGGGATGGTCAACACTGACTGGAGTTAAAAAATTTTACACTTAGTATATTTTGCAACACTCCCAGGGTGTGAGTGCATCCTGACAAACTCAGGTTGGAGCTGTGGTCCAGCCGGGAAGTTCTCCAGGGAATCTCCATCCTCAGCCATCATTTCCCTGCTGTGTTTGCTTTTGAGAGGCCTGGCTCAGGAGGAGAGCAGCCACCCCTGGGCTGAAATTGTGTTTGCTTTTCACCACGTTTGGGAAGGTTTTGTAATGAAATGGTTTCTAAACGCGGCAACAGCAGCCTGGGATCGTTGTTTTGTTGTGTATCGATCCTGCTGATGTTCCTCCAGGTTGCAACACGAGCATCTCGTGTTTAACACGAGGATTTGAGGGATGGGCTGGTTGTCAATTCAGCAGCTTTGCACTTTCCAGCCTGCAAACCCCTTCACCTCCATGCAAACAGAATTTCCAGTGTTCCAGGGAACCCTGGGCTCTCTCCCAGCAGAGCCCCAGGCAGAGTGATTGGTGACTGCACCTGAATCAGTGGCTGGTTCAGGCTGAGGGGTTGGTTTGTGTTTTAAAGCAGAGAACACAGGGGTTTAGTGCCTCCAGGAGCCACTCATCTGCACTCAATTCAGCTAATCCAACACCACCACCTCCTGGTTTGCAGCAGCTTTATTCCTGGCTGGGTGATCGCCCCATTTCCTTGCTGCAGGTGGAGGCAGAGGTGAAAATCTTTGTCAGCTGCTCGGACCTCAGCAGGTTGTAATCCTTTCGTGACCTGAAATCTCTCTCTTTAGGAGCTGGCCTGTGTTTGAAGTGCCCTGCTGGATATTTCTGCCCCGCTGGAGCCACTTTCCCGGTGCCCTGCCCGCCGGGGACACACAACCCTCTGCCAGGGCAGGATGAGCCCGCTGACTGCAGAGCCTGCCCGGCTGGGAGGGCTTGTACCCAGGCTGGCCTGGCCCAGCCCGACTCCGAGTGCTCACCAGGGTAAGCCTGGGGTATTTTCTGCCCACTCGCTGCCTGTGCAGGAATTTCACCTCCGCAGCTTTTGCTTTGTGTGGTTTTTTTCTGCTTTTTCCGGCTCACCTTTCCCTCAGCTCACCCAGCACGAGGGTGTTGCCGTCTCCTGGCACCGGGGATATTTTTGCAGCCCTCAGAGCTGTTTTTTCCCTCGGGTGGTGGCCTCCAAAACCTCCTTCAGGCCCTTCTGATGGGTCTGCTCACAAAGGGAATCATTTTTCCTCCTGTTTTCCCCCCTCACCTCCTCCTGCTGGGCAGTTTTGTGCTGCTGCTGCCTCCAAGGGTGGTTTTCTCCTGCCAGCAGAGGAGTTCTCAAATCCCCCAGGGACCCACAGCAGCCTCACCCCTGAGAAACCTGGGAGAGATTCCTCTCCATCAGCAGCCAATGGGATGAAGTGAAGGTATCGAGTGCTTCAGCTTTCCCCCAGCTCCTTCATCCCAGGATTTTTGCAGGGCACAGAGTTTGCCTCCCCCTGGCATCCAAACCCCTGTCCCAGTGTCACTGAAACTGCTGGAAGAACAAAACCTCTCCAACACCATTTTCAGTGTCAGAGAATCCAGGCATTGCTTTATTCCTGCCCAGGATGGGGCTCTGGCCAGGATGGGCCACAGAAATCATTTCATCCACACCCAGCCCGGCTGTGCAGAGAAAATCATTCCAGGACACAGGGATTTTACCCGATTTCCCCAAACTTTATCCAGTCAAACCCCCAGAGCTCCATTGGTTCCGTGTCCATTGGTTCCGAGTTGGGGAGTTGTGAGGATTTGGTTTCCTGTTGGTTCCAGATCTTCTTTGCTTCTGATGTTGATGAGGCCTNTGCATTTTCCGATGCTGTGCTCCCAGGTTTGTGTGCCCTGCGGGCTCTGCCAGCCCTCGCTCCCCTGGCAATGCCTGTCCCCCAGGAACCATTGGCAACCACTTCAACCTCTTTGACAAGTCCCAGTGCGAGCCCTGCCCAGCAGGGTTTGTCTGTGCCAGAGGTACGTGGATTTACACAAAATTAAAATTTGGTTGTTTTTTTTTTTGGGAACCACTGAGCCCACCAGAAGTGGGTCACTGTGGTATCACAACAATGGTAAACGGGGAAGAATTTCCCTTTAGTACCTCTGTGCCTGCTGAACAAGGTGATTTTGCTCTGAAGTTTTCTCTTTGCTCTGAAGTTTTCTCTTTGTGCCGTCCCCAGTTGCTGTTTTAACTTCCTGACCCCGAGGCAGTTGGTTTTTACAGCCTTTCAGGATTTTAGTTTATTTGTGGCCTCTTCACCTTCGTCCCCACGCCAGCTTTGGGCAGGGGCACCACGTGGGGCCCTTGAGTTAGTGAATAATTGCCTTAGTTCTGTGGCAGAGCCTCTGGTCAGCAGAGGAAGTAATTATTGTTACTGCTTTTAAAACAGGGGAAAAGCACAAAATGAGGGGGAGATTGAACTCAGGGCTGGTCACAAAGAGATGGAAACCCCGGGATTTGGGGGGTGTGAAGTTCGGGGGGTGTGAAGTTCGGGGGGTGTGAAGTTCAGGGGCTGTGAAGCCAACCCGCCGCCCTGTGCTGCTCTGAACCCCTCTCGGTGTTTCCCAGGGACAGGGGGGCAGCAGAAACCGCCCAGCCCGTGCCCCGTTGGTCACTACTGCCCGCCTGGCACCCGGCCCCCGGCCCAGCTGCGGTGTGCCCCGGGCACCTGGAGCAACAGGACGGGCCTGGCCTCGGCGCAGGAGTGTTGGCCGTGCCCTGCAGGATGGTTCTGTGCCGGAGGAGCCCCTGTCCCCACCGGGAGATGCAGCTCAGGGCACTTCTGCCCTCAAGGTAGGCAGCTTTTCACAGGAATAACAGAGATTTAATTAATTTTTGGCTTTCTGAACTCTGATCAAGCCACTCACCGGCTTTGTCAGCTTGGTTTTTGCACCGTGGATAGCAACCTGTCCCTTCTGTATGGTCACTATTTGATAGTCTTCATGCTGAGTGTGTTTGTCCCTTTATCTTCCCCTCCCCTTAGTCTGCAAAGAATTAAAATGCCCAATCAAGCACAAGCAACAATTTTAAATGTGAATCTTCCTGCAAAGATTCTGCAACAGCTGCTGAATGCTGATTTTTTGTTGTTATCAGAGCAGTGATTTTTTAATATGAATTCATGAGTAAATCTTGTAATACGCACAAAACCCCTTCCTGCCTTTGCTGTTGAAGCTGTATTAAGATTTGGGGTGTTTCTCTGGTTTTTTTTTCCTCGGAAAGGCACCTGGAGGAGCACCCAGTTCCCCTGCCCTGCTGGAACCCACAGCCCCCGGCTGGGCAGGGCCGGGGTGGAGGATTGCTCTGCCTGCCCGCCCGGCGCCTTCTGCCCCCCTGGCACCTCCAAACCCGTGCTGTGCCCAGTGTAAGTGCAGGACCGCGCTGTGGGGCCGGGCAGCTGCAACAGGAGGGGTCTAATCATGGCTTTTCAGGGCTCTTTGAGTTGGAATTATCATTTTTCTGCTTTTGGAGTGTTACAGGTGCCTTTCACCTGGCAGGTGGTCCAGGCAAGCTCTGTCTGAACGGGGGTTTTGCTGCAGAAGAGCCACATTTCCTCTAATCCAAACCCCGGGAATTCGGGCCAGAGGAGCTCTGCATTCCTTTTTTCTCTCGGTTGCTGTCTGTGATGCCTGAGCAGAGGCTCCCTAAAACAGAGGCCAAAGAAAATTAAAAGAATAAACTGGGGATTTATTGCAGGGCCTTCAATAGGGACACCTCGGGCACTCAGAGCCTCTCCGGGAGAGGCCACACCTGAGCTGGACCCCGGGGCACGAGTTTGCTCCACTTGGATCAGTTTGGATCCATTCCCAGATCAGGGTTCATTCTCCAGTGACAATTTCAGGGGATGATGGAATTGAGCCCAAGTCTGTCCCCCCTTTTAGAGGCTCCGTTTCCATCTTTGGGGGCCTGGGCCAAGGAGGTGTCCTTGAGTGCAGCCTGGAGAGGATTTGTTGTGTTAACTAGAATATGAGAACAGGAGTTATCAGACTCTATGACGTTTTAGAGTTTCACACTAAAGCAGGGCAGGGGCTGAAAATTATAAAAGCTGAATCTTAAGGCATCACCTGTGAGTCTCCCCTGTTGTGTTTTCTCCTCAGGGGCTCCTTTCGCTCGGCCCCCGGCGCGGCGGCAGCTCCGGACTGCACCCCCTGTCCTGGGGGGCACCGCTGCCCCGAGCTGGGCACTGCCACCCCCCGAGCCTGTGGGGCTGGAAACTTCTCCGTAGGTGGCAATCATTTTATCCTGCTTTTCTCCAGCACAAACCTGGGTTCTGGCAGCCGGGAGCCCCCGGGGGAGGCTGAGGCTGTGCGAGCCCCGGGGAGGCGCTGGGATGGGCTCTGCTCCTTCCTGGGAATTCAGGGTGCTTGGGGCAGAGCTTTAACCCCCCGTGCTGGGGACGGTTTGGAGCCCCAGCAGTGACACCAGGACCCTTTCCCGTTCCAGGAGCCTGGCTCAGCCTCCTGCCTGCCCTGCAGGGTCGGGCACTACTGTGCCAGCGAGGCCACCAGCCTGGAGGAGATGCTGGCCATGGTGTGCCCAGCGGGGCTCCTGTGCCCGGGGGGACAGGCCGATGTCCCCAATGCCACCGCCAACGCCTGCCCGCGGGGCCACTTCTGTCCCCAGGGAGCTGCTGTGAGTGCCTCTGCCCATCCCTCTGCCTGGGGTCATTGCTGTGGAAAAACCTTCCCTAAAAATATTTTTTTTTTTACTCTTTGTACTTTATTTTTTTTACTCTTTGTACTTTTTTTATTTCTACTCTTTGTAATTTTCTTTTTACTCTTTGTACTTTTTTTATTTCTACTCTTTGTACCTTTTTTCTACTCTTTGTACTTTTTATTTTTACTCTTTGTACCTTTTGTTTTTACTCTTTGTACTTTTTTTTTTTACTCTTTGTACCTTTTTCTTTTTACTCTTTGTCCTTTTTTTTTTACTCTTCGTGCTTTTTTATTTTTACTCTTTTTACTTTTTTCTTTTACTCTTTGTACTTTATTTTTTTTACTGTTTGTCCTTTTTTTACTCTTTGTACTTTTTCTTTTATCACAGATCTTAGCAGTGTTTGCCCCACATAAAAACGTTCATAATATAATAAATAACAATAACATTATAATAGAATGATAACACCTTATATTAATAATATATAGTATTATACTTTGATATATACAATTATAGAATATATAATATATTATGAATTAACAATTCAGGATAATTGTGCCAGCTCTGCGAAGCAGTGCACAATTATCCTGCATTGTTTTCACACCTTTAGCTGCCGAACCTTGGCCCAGGGCTCATTTTAGGGTGTCAAAAACTCATTTTTCCACTCCATTTCCAGGCTCAGCCTTGCCCCAACGGCACCTACGGGGAGCGGCGGGGGCTGAGCAGCGCTGCTGGGTGCTCCCCCTGCCCCGCAGGGAAGTTCTGCTACTCAGAGGGGATGAATCCTGCAGGAATCCCTCACCCTGTAAGTACAGCCCAGTTCCTCCTCAATTTTCCCCCCAAATTTTTACCCCAGGCTGCTATTGGAGCCAATTTTGTGCTCTGTGCATTTTTCCTGTCTTTATTTTGCTTTCTGCCTCTCAGTGCTGGCTGGGAGAGAGGGTTCAAAGGTGAGGAGTTGCTGCTGCTCCTCAGCTAATGAGCTTTGGGATTTTTCATTGCCACTGTTTTGTCTCTGCAAAGAAGGAACTCGTCAAATATTCCTAGCTGTTAAAAAAAAAAAAAAAAAAAGCAGCCTTTATTAAGGGTAAAAAAAAATGCAGATGGATTCTCTTCCACATGGATGAGTCCGTGGTTTTATCGAAGGGAAGGTGGTCGCTCTGTCCCAGTTCCAGCTCTTCCCCAAAACTCTGTAGGCAAAACTTGTAGGGCTCTTCTCCGTGACCAGATTTTACCTGAAAGCCATCTTCTTATCCCACGTGGTCAGAATTTCACTGGGAAGGCTGTGAATTCCCTTTCTCCCTGGTTTTTTTACCCCATTTCCTTGCAGTGAGGAAACACCAGGTGATTAAATTGGCAGAGACGCTGAAATTCCTCTCCTCGGGCCAGCAGCCACCCAAGCTGTGTCTGTGTGCTCTGTTCCCAGACAGGGGACTGCCCTCCCGGCTACCTGTGCCCTCCAGGGACCGGATTCCCCTTCTCCCGGCCCTGCCTGCCGGGCACCTTCTGGGACAACTCCAGCTCGGGGGCACAGGGGGTTTGCCAGCCCAGCCCAGCCGGGCACTTCTGTGACTCCCCTGCCCTGACAGAGCCCAAGCCCTGCCCAGCCGTGAGTGGTTTTCCTTCATTTCCTGGAAAAAAACTGCTCTGGGGGATTGGTTTCATGG
>VYZT01007814.1:49725-71550 GCA_013400735.1 Pomatostomus ruficeps | reverse complement strand
AAAAAAAAAAGGCCACTATCTGTAAATGACATAAAACAACATACAGCTGCCTCTACAGAATGACATAAAAATGACCAGCTGTCACCTCCAAATTTAAGAGAAAAATCTCTGATTCTTCAATTATTGTATTCTGAAAAACAGCTTGCCAGAAACCTGCACCTGCATCCAGTGGTATATAGAGAACAGGCATTTATTTAGTTGTGTGTAGGTTCCTAGATGCTCAATCAAATCATGAAAGGAATTTTGTCTTCAAAGTGGAAGCTTTTGAAACTACATCCTTGAACTACCATAATTAAAATTCTGGGAAAGCATCAAAAAAGTTCACAATCTCTCACTGTGAGTAGTATATAATCATTAGCAAATTCTATAACCATCCATCAGCAATTAGCATTTGGAGAGGCAGACTCAGTAAGGAAAATTTACTTGGCTTATTTTATCTAACACATAAAGTAAGAAAAAAATACATTACTACATTGCAAAGTAAATTAGTCTTTTACTGAGCACCAAATGGCTACAACTAGACTGCTTTGGGTATCAACCTGTCTTATTTAACTTTAATTCAGGAACACCTAATTTATCCTGCTGCCTGTAGCAGTATATACACATACTCCCCATGACAGTCCCCCCCATCTTAAATCTCTTGTTTCCAGATCATAACTTGATAGCATTATAGCAATGAAAGAAGAACAAATTCTGGGAACTATAATTTGTTTCCAACTTCTATTGGCCAAGCATGTAATTACATCCATGAAAGTATTTTCAAGGAAGTATTGAGTCACATTGGACTGCAGCAGAGAATAAAGTCAGCACTATCATAAAAACACTAGGAACTCAAAGCACGGATTGAAGCCACTTTCTTTTACTTCCTCTATATTAATTTCAGTTTCAGTTCTGCTGAAGATACCCTTGACAACAAGCCCACTCTTGTCAGCCAGTCACATGTGAGGTACAATTCTGTTCACAGAACACTACCTACCTTTGCATCATTTCTGAAACCTGGTTCCACAGAGTAAAGAGCTAGGATAAAGTGGGAGGTGTGTTTTGGAGATGTTGAGCACCACATAGAAGTTCTCTCAAATCACAGTGGAGCAGGAGAGAGCAGCAGTGCAGAAAGGAGGCAATTGCTCCAACACGGGGTGTTGTCCTGAGTTTTGCAGTTTTCAATGTTTCTCTTTGCATTTCTCACGCATGCTGTTGTAAACATGGCCATGTTTTTGCTAATTGTCCTTGTTGTTTTCATTCCATTCTCCGAGGCGGAGACATGTGATGGATTTGTCCTTTGACCAGTGTGATTGAGAGGTGGTAATTGCTACCTCCAATCCACGGTGATTTCTAAGAACATATAAATAAAGGTCAGAGGGTTCTGCCCTCTCTTTTTGAACCCTCATTTGGCTCTCTCTTTTTTGGCTCTCCTTTTTGGCTCCTCGGCCTGGTCAGCTACGTGTGTTTGTGTCCATACAGTGCAAAGACATCGACAATGGGGGGCTGCAGCTTCAGGCTCTTTCCCCAGATTTCACTTGTACTTCATTTACTCGTAAATCTGTGAGCACATGCTGTAAACAGTGAGTAATATTTTCCTTCTAAACTGTAGTATTGCGACATCAATTCATCAGTACCATAAGACTCCCCAAAAGTTGTTTTACAGTTTTTATTTTCCATTAAAACTTGAAGGTCTTAATTCTATTCCTCCCTCTTCCACTAATCCCTGTTGCATAACTGAGCACTATTTCCTCTTCCTCTGTTTCTCTCTCTATCTGTTGTGCTCATTTATATTCATTATGCAGACAGAGACATTCTAGCCACAAAATGAATACCTCGATAAGGCCCTGACCATGTCTTCAAGACACAAGTAAGAAAGCCTATCCTGGTTAGCCTGGTTTTAAAATGATTCTAGCTTCTTTATTCGTTGATGTTTTATTTATCTCTCCCCCTATCCTAGTCCTGGGGGGATGCTCCATATTGAAATTGCTTTAGAGTAGTGGAGTTAAGTGTTAGCCTTTCTCACCTCCCAGCCACCACTTTCAAAGAGCACAATGGGAGAGATAAACTAAAAAAAAAGGCAGGTTTCAACTGATATTGTGACTGAAGAAAACAGGATGTAAAAACATCCTGAAGAGCATTCTGCTTTGAGACACAAATAATATTTGTTATGACTAACTGGGGGCTCCAATTCAGTAAAATACTTATGTTCTTATCAGTTGGTCAAAGGAAAACACAACATTTATGTGCGCATGAAATCAAAAACCTGATCACTTAAACCCCCTACAAAATCCAAAGGGAAATGAAGTTGCAATAGGGGTGATGCTCCACAAAGCAAGCACAAACATGGACCAAGGCCCTGCCTAGGGTCAATAATCAATTTATTGAGTTCTAATTCTCTCTGACTTCTCCCAGCTCAAAGCCCAAGTAAGAGCTACAAACAGATGCCTCCTTTACTCAGGGCTCAAAGCCTACAACTGCCTCCTGAAGGCAGGTGACTGTCGCATTCGATCAAAAACCCAAGAACTATCTAACTCTCCTTGTGAAAGCCTACCCAGGAGACAAAGATAACAGCAGTGATCGCCATATAAAAGGCCAAGTGCCTGTAATGCTCACCCACTACACGGAAGTTTAAATTCTATTCCCCTTACGTTGAAGAATCTCTTCTTAAATCTAATAGCTCCTTATCGTTTCATTCGAACGAGTCTTTCAGCACATCTCATATCCCAAAGCTGCCTCCTCAGTGCCTAAAAGGAACAGTCTAAATATTAAGTTGCGCAGTCATGTTTGCCCTTGGGTTCTTTCTAGTGCCAGGACCTGCAAAATCATCCAGTACAGACAGTTCTTTTGGTCCCATGTTCAACTGAAAGGATGGAAGAACAAAATGTAACTACAGTGTAGTGTTTAGGTAGATGCTCCTCTAGAAAATCATGGAGGTCCAACTCCCCTTCCTGTGCACATCTTCCAAAGATGGTTACCCCTTCTCTATGCTCCTTTATTAATTGCATGGGCAAGCCACAGTTTTTATTAAAATGTTATTGCAGATTTTCGACACACCTGAGAAGTTGCTAGCCTTCATGAGATGATGTACATGCACTCCAGGATCAGTAAGAAATCTCATTAAGCACTAGCAAATAGCTAAACACAATATTGATCAGCTTACAGAGGTGTGATGTGATCACACAAGAGACTCATTGGCTAGTAATTAAACTAAAGAACTGCTTTCAACTGAAGGCACTACAGCCTCTTTCACAAATCTGTGCCACTCATAATAAACTGTCAGGCAAAACGACAGGATTTTTTTTAATTACACATTGAAAGTACTGAGAATTATGAACTGTAAGGCATTTCCTTTCTTAATAAAACAGCTTTGCATCTCTTTGAATATTAACAGATATTGAAACTGTTTCCAGTAATGCATCAGTTCATGGTTTCATTAGTGATCTACCTGAAGCAGACATTTTCTGACACAATTCTTGTAAGCGGATGAAGAGACCATCCCACCAGTACTTAGTATAATTAGACAGCAGACTACATGCTCAGTGCACTGTTTTAGGCTCCTTGCATAACAGACTGCAATTCCTAGCACTGGTTGCTTTGGGAAAACAAAGTCAAAGCACAGAATAAAGACCCACAATTGTTGTTATTATCTTAGCTAAAAAAAATCACAGTCTCACTGCTAGACTTCTAGCACAGGTGGCAAGTCCACTGGCAATTCATGGTTCAGCCTCACCTTCTAATAACCATAATTATGCTTCCATTTTTAAGAAATATTCCCCTAAGTCATCTCAATTTCAGAAGCTTTTTAACATTGTCACCTCATTCTGCTGTATTACACCACTCTCTGAAGTTCTGTTTGTTCCAAACTTTCACATCCTGTTAAGTTTACTTGCTGTCACATATCCATGAGAAAACGAAACGCTGTCTGTTTTGCAACTTCTCCCGATGCTCACTCTGTTCAACACTGCTGAATGCACCATAAGATCAGGAAAATTAGTATCTGTGCATTTCTTTAGGTTACTGCCATACCCTTGTCTATCCAGGTGCCTCGTTATAAATGTATACTGATCACTTATTTTTCACTTTGTACATGCTAACGAAATGGTGCAGAAAATGACACAGGTCTCAGTGATGTTGTAACGACAGTTTCCAGCACCATTTCCTGTCATTCTTATGCAGTCTAGTTTGCATCCTATAGTATAGGGACATTCAGGAATTCTTGCATGGAAGCTCAGTGTACTGAATCAGTCAGTGCCGTAGTCCCTGGAAATCTGTCACTAGTGCTACTAAACTAATTTACTAATCAAGTTCCTGACAGCAGCATGACAAAGGGCTGCACAATGTCTAGGAGTCCCAAAAATATCTTCTTTATGATGGTGACACTGATGTCTACACCAAATATACAAATACACATGTAAGCAGAAGCAGTTCATTCAAAGTAAGATATTTCAAATGTAATTTATTGCACAATTGCATTCTTTTCACTTTAGAAACTTAATAAAATCTGAGGTGCAAAAGGGATATGAGGGATGGGACAGTCCTTTTCTTCTACTGCCAGTGGTTTTTTCAAGTAGTGAGACAAAAGATAAAATTTTTACCTTTATTTTCAAAGTAATCCTAGCCAGTCATTAAATGACAACTATTATTCATCAAGTCACCAAGTGATGTTGTATCTTGGAATTCCAGTGCTAATAAAAGACAAAGAATTTCATCTAGTATTTCATTATTATAGTACTGTTCTTGTTTAAAAGAGAACAAAAAATACCTAATACCAGAGAGAAGTCATAACATGCTTAAGTTTAACAGACTTTTGCTACATTCTTCTGGCAGGTTTACCCTGCATTGCAAAAATTCGTGCAGCTAAAGCAAGCCCCACACCCTTGGGAGCACCAAGTTTATAATGTAAGAATAAACTATAGAGTTTTTAAGACAAAGGTTTATCTTTCAAAACATTTTGATGAATTACCACCACAGTATTTTATTAGTCAAGTATGTGCATACACAACTAAGTTTGTTCTTTTAATTCTTATTTTTCTAGGTGTACAAGTGTATCCTCTAAAAAAGTGGTGGCAGCAGATTTGCCTATAAATTGGTCAGCTGGAGCAGATGCTCCACACAACACAGACCAGAGAAAACACTTTCTCTCCTCTCAGGTGTCAGCCACAGCAAAAAGGAAAACTGTCTTAGAACATATGGCACATCTAGATTTTGTTGTCTCTCACACAACAAAGAAGCAAGCTATCAAAAGCAAGGCATGAGATCAGAACGATCTGTGGAGAGAACAAGAACCAGAGAATGAACAGCATTTACAGAGTCTCTATGGATATGAAGCTATATACTTCACACATTATTTACTCATTATAAATAATAAAACACAATATGTAAAATCTACATATAACGCTGCAACAAAAACTCGGTAGAGAAGGTACCACAGTAAATTCTTTACTCCTTTGAATGATGAATATGATCTACATAAAACAATGAAAAAATTATAAACTAAATTATTAAAAAAGCTTCTTTGTTGTCTTTTCAATTTTTTAATGCAATGCAAAATGTCAAGTATGTAGTCCTAGAAAAAAGCAAACTGAGGACAAAAGAGGAGATTGTGTCCTAGGCCATCACAAAACTGCAGCCCTGGAAGTGTCCAGAATCAGTTGCGGGGAGGGGGGTGAAAGAGCAGGGAGAAGAGAAAAACACTAGAGAGTACATGTTAAAACCTAAAAATCTCTACAGTGCTCACGTAGCATCAGGTAATCAAGTGAGACAAAACGGTGAAGAAAGAGTACAACTGCATATTTTGGATAAGGCAATACTGAAGGACTACTGATGCAGCAGCAGGAAGCAGCTAGCTCTTAAAAAAAGAAAAAAGGCCAAAAAAAGGCAAAAAACCCTGCCCTGTGGCTTCTTTGAGTCCTAAAGGCTGGAAGTGCAGTGCTGCTGAGTGCCACTGGCTTAGGAAAGCTGGAGCAGGACCCTGCTGGGACAGGAGACCACCACTGCTCCCCCACCAAACCCCCAAGCTTCTCACTGCTGAATTTGGCTTCCAGCAGCACAGCATTCCCGAGCTAAATCCAGCTTTCTCAAACTCAGAAACCTGGAGTTCTTAATGGAACGGATTAACTACAGGGGTTCTTTGGGGCTTAGAGACACAGTGACCCTTTGCACTAGAAAAATAAAATAAAGTAAATCATATATGGGCACAAGAGGCTTGCTTCAATAGAACCACTTCTAAGCCAAAGGAGTGAAGAACAATTTACTTTAACAGAACCACTTTTAAGCCAAAGGACTGAACAACTTACTTCATACTATTTGCTATCTTGTTATCTTTTATTCCCTTTTTACAAAGTAGTATTCAAAAAACTTCCCATTAACTCCTCTCATGTTTTAGAAATGGCTGTTGGTCATCTCCAGACATACACATTGGTCTTTCTTCTGGGAATTCTTGAGCTTTACAAGACCAGCAAAATGCCTCTCTCCTTCATTACTGGAGAGATGAACTAGATAAACTAGACAAAATCAGCAACTTGGTACATTTTACAAAGTGAGTAATTCATAGATTTAACTTAAGGTATATAGCACAGGATGAGATTATTTATCAGTTTAACCACAGCTTTTGAGTATTTGGACTCTACTGGGCACTCAGAGCACATTCCCATTCCAATCAAGGCTTACCCCAGCAATGGCCATCCAGACTTTGGCTACTGCTACATGTAAAATGTTAGTGGGCTTAGCCTCTGCTGCAAATGAACACTACTCCTCAACAGTTTTATTTTTGTATAGGTGGTTTGCAATTTTTTCTTTTCATCATAAATATTAAACCCCTAATATTTGTTTAAATATTTCCCCAAAATCTTTTGCCTTGGTAAACGTTTCTTATAAGGTTAGGTTAATCTGCTCACGTACACAACAAAATACGTCACAAAAAACCCCTTAAAATCCTTAGCTGTTTCAATTAGCAGTGGTGGGCCTAGCTTCTCATTAACAAGAAACATTAAAAGTCTAGTATCAATCCTTAAACTTAACTATCTGTAATTACAAAATTACAACGTAAAAATTCAAGCTTTATGGAAGAAGCTCTTGCTAAAATACTCATATAGATTTAAACAACATTAACTGCTACAATCAACCTACTGGAGCTGCTGCACCACCTTTGGATTTGCAAAACCATGTAGTCTTAAAACCTGATAAATAATACAAGATGTTACTTAGTGTATTTTACAAAAACAAAATTAAGAGAATATGTCTTGGATGCAATTTAGCTGCTTCCTTTACCAAAGTTCACTATTCGGAAAATAATTTTTCTCTGATCTGAATGAAGCAACATAACTACATGATGGCTCAAGCAGGAAGGAATCTACGAAGGTCATCTGGGCCAATCCCCCTGCTCAAGCATAGCACTCCTTGCCCAGGACCATGTCCAGAAAGCTTTTGGATATCTCCAAAGGTGCAGTATCCATAGCCTCGCAGGGTAACCTGTGTCAGTGCTCAGTCACCCTCACAGGAAAAAAGTTTCCTGATGTTCAGAGGGAACCTCCTGTGTTTCAGCTGGTGCCCATTGACCCTCTCACAGGGCATAACTGGAAAGAGCCTGGCTCTGTTTCCTTTGCATCCTCCCCTCAAGTATTTATATACATTAATAAGACCACCCGAGAGTCTTCACTTCTCCAGGCTCAGCAGTCGCAGTTCTCTCAGCCTTTCCTCACAGGAGAGATGTTCCATGTAATCATCTTCATGGGCCTTCACTGGACTCTCTCCAGTCTCCTGTGCTGGGAAGCCTGGAATAGGACCCAGAACTCCACACTTGGCCTCACCAATGGTGAGTATTGAGGAGGGATAACCTCCCTTGACCTGATGGCAGCACTCATCCTAACACAGCCCAGAATGCAATTAGCACACTGCTGACTCATGTTCCACTTGATGTTCTCCAGCACCCCAGACCCTCTTCTGCAAAGCTGAAAAAAATCTACCCTCTGGATGGTCCCCCAGGATACAATGGTGCATGGGGCCAGGCGCAGGATTTTGCACCTCTTCCTGCTGAACTTCATGACGTTCGTGACTTCCCACCTCTCTGTTCAGCCAGTTTCCAATCTACCTCACTGTCATCTCATCTAGCCCATATTTAACGAGCTTCTCTATGAGTATGTTAGGTCAAAAGCCTTACTGAAGTGGATGTAGACCATAGTTCACTGCTCTTCCCTCACCTCTTAAGCCAGTCATTTCTTTGTAGATGGTTATGAGGTTGGTTAGGCATAACTTCCCCTTTTTAATGGTCAAGAATTATTGGTAATGACTGTGTCATGCACTTGCAGTAAACCACACCAGTTATTTTGGATCTACAGCTGTTAAGCCTGGAGAATTTTTCACTGGCTATACACAGAGAAAGAGAGAAGAAAAAAGAACCCTTCTGTTTAATGGTATTCCGCGCCCCCCCCCCAATTAAATATTAACATGAAAGAAGTGTGCATAACATCAAGGAAGCATTTTTTAGTCAGCCTGCTAAATTAAGAGAGATAAAACTGAGCAACTACTTCAGGGGGAAATGCTGGACAAAGGGGAATAAAGAGCTACATGGTCTGGTAGTCTCTTCCTATTAAATGTCATACTGAAACACTCTCATTTGTGTTAGTGCACTTTGCCACACTGCTAAATTACCAGCTTTTTTAAAGTGCTCTAAACCTCTGGATTAATGAGTTCTCTCTGGTTTGCCCTTGCAAAAAAATACAACACTAAAATATTTTGGGTATTCTGTTTAAATGGTCCATGCACAATGAAATCTACTGGGCAATCACTGAAGCCAAGACTAATGAGCAAGTATCTTTTGGCTTTTAAGAAGGCAGAGTTAACAGGTAAATATTTAAATATGTCAGATTCTACACATCTAAGGAATCTAGAGCATGTCAGTACCTAAATATATCACTGTCCATCTTAAAGATGACTGCAAGCTTATAAAGATGTAAAGATGATTACAAGCTAGATTTAAAAAATCCTAATGCTTTATCTTAAAGGCCATGATCTAGATGAATTAGAGTGGAGTTTGATAGCACGACTTTTAAAAGCTTCTACAGTTTATTGCTTTCAAATAACTAATGTGAAATACAGTGATTTTATCAAATGGAAGTCTCTAGGTCTACAGGCAGCTCAGACTGAATACTGGAAGATATCCTTTCAATGTGAACCAGCGTCTTATGCCCTTGAGATTATTCACTGAATATTAAGGCAGATGGAAACTGCAGAGTGGAACATCAGAAGTTACAGACGTGCATAGACTAAGAAGAGCAGCTTTATGTGTAACAGCACAAGGCAAACGGGCATTGGAGACAAACTCTGCATTCACACCTTCCACTGACTTTATCATGTGGAATTATCTGAGTGATCTGATGGGTCTCTAGAACCAACTCTCCTAAGTAACTCAAGTAAAATTAGCTTCTCTCAATAGAACACTTTCTATATAAAAAACAACACCACAGAATAACATCTATTGTTTTGTACCATTTAATTACAGGAATGTCAGGTACTCTTTTTAACAGATCATGTGTGGCCTTCAAGTTCAACAGAACTAAAGATAATTGCAACACTTCACAAAATTAACAAACACTAATAGACAACACAGTAGTATATCAGGAATGTAGGAAGAGTGTCTGCTATTGCAATTCTTTAACCTTAGTTGGAAAACATTCAATTCCACCTTAAAACTAGAATGCTGCCCCTTAGTTTTCAGGTGCCTTTTCTTTTAAATGCAGAGATGCAATAATGGTCCTTTTCAGGCCTTGTGCATCACTCAATGAGTAAGATAAATTTCTCAAGGCCCGTATTTTATGATAGAATTAATCAAGAAAAAGACACATTAGAGCACCAAGCTCTTCCTGCAAATGCACTTGCCATAAGCAGAATCCATCAGACATGGTCGAGATGAAGTCTCTTTGGCAAGTTATAAAATGATACCCATAATTCCCTACTGCTTCCAAAATATTTTTCTTCATATTATCTAGAATGCCATTTGCCTTTCTCACAGCTGCATCACAGCATGGGTTGGTGCCACCATTCTATGGGAGTGAGTTAGAGTGGCTTTCTCCTTAGCTGCCATCCCCTACAAATGAGTCACTAGTTTACCACGAAAGTTCTTAGCTCATAAATCCATCCCCACTACTCAAGTCCTCCCAGTCACCCATATTTTACTGTAATCCTATGCAATGATAAGGCTTCCCCGCTTTCTGTCAAAAGCGTCATTAGTGTGCTCCAACTTCCCGAGACAGAACTACTGAAATTTTTAACAAGGTCTTTTATCTTATCAAAGGCAGATCCTAACTTAGTCTGACATATACTACCTCTGATAAATCTATTTACATGGATTCCATTTCCCTCTCTGCCTTTAATTCTTTAAAAAGTGTTTTCTATTGCTTTGCTATGGGAAAAAAATTTCAGGCAGCCAGAACATCCTTTTTTCTCCTTTCTGAAAAACAGCTATTAAATTTGCTCTTCTGCAGTTAAATACCATCTCTATTTTGATAGTGGTCTTTTAGTTTTGAAATATTTGGTACAAGATTTTATAAAATGCAGCTTCTTTGACCCAGCCCCATACAAACCTGAGCACTAGGAACCTGTAGGTTTCTTCTTCATTTCACTATATGAATTTCCACAATAAACCAGGAGTGATAATTCTGATCATGACTTCATACTCACTGCATAACACCCAGCTTCCTTTCTTGTTTAATTTTTAATGGATGAATAGCTTTTTACTACTTGGACTATTTTCCTTTACAAGGTCAAACTCAGCTTGACTTCTGGCAACTTTTTAGTCACATTTAAGACTTCTGAACTCTATGACATTCTTCATTTGTTCAACAACCACTTATGCCACTCCTTCCAAGTTCTTGGCTAACTTATGATGTTCTCTTTGGCTGACTTTTCTTCTGATTAGGTCTGCAATCATTCTGCTTGTGTAGTCTGCTTTTTTCTTGGGATGAAAATCCTACGCACTTTTTCTAATTCTGAATCAAAGAGCTCCCTTTGCTCTTTGGTTCAGCTAATTTCAAACTACTTCCCTACAGTTTCTCCATCTGCATTTTTGAAATTCAAAACCTTTAATTGGAAACCCGTTTCAATCTAAACCACATAAACCTCTGATGCAAATTGTTTAATCCAAATTCTGTTTCTACAAACAGTCCCTCCAGAATGCCCTCAATGCTTATGAAACCCAGTTTTTAGGCAGCATTATTTCTTTTTAGTTCAAGAACTACGTGTGTGAACATTGCATTCAGGAATTACTGATTCCTAGAATTAGTAGTGAAATTATGACTTATATAAGAGTTGAAGACTCCACAGCATACTGTAGCAGGGAAATAACTTTATTCCATTTACTGTATTCCAATAATTTCATGTATACTTAATACAAGAAAACCCTTTTGCACCTGAAATTGTGTGCAAAAGACTCATCAGTGAAGGCATAAAATTCCACAGCAATAATGACATACCTCTGTTCACCACAGTGACTGAATCAAAATAGTAACTTCTGAAATGCTTTATCCCTTTACTATTCTTTATCTGAGTGCATCGAGTCTTTGAATCCTTAATATTTACTTCTCATTCCTTTCCTTGACAAATACATATAAAAGGTTCTGCCTTTCATAAAAAAATCTTTCATAAGAGCATATTACCAGAGCAAAGAACCTGTTTCTTTACACTGCCACTATTTTTTACAAATGAACAAAATTGGCAGGACAATCCTTGCAGTACAACACATTTTTTTATTAAAGTCAGTAGAATTCCCCATACTTGACAATACCTGGAAAAAGGTACAAGTTCATTTTATGCAGGAGAACAGACATGTTCCAAGCTACCAAGGCAATAGCTCTGTAGGCCAAACTATTTCACACATCCAAATGAATGAAATTAATTACCAGATTGCTGCCCATTTTACAAAATTTGAATATGGGCATAAAAGATAGTGATATAATCAACACTACAGGAGTCAGAGGCTAAGCCTACCTAATACTCAGTTTCATGCTTTAGCCAAAACTGTCATTCACTCCTAACATAAAGAAAGAATGGACTGCGGCATCCCACCCTTATGGAGAAGGGAGCACCCAAGACTCATCGATACTCATGGTCAAAATGAACAACAAATGTCAGAGGGTCTGCAAAAGCTTACAAAATTTTATTAATAAATTATGCACTTGGCATGGAAATTGGTATGTTAGTCCTTTTTCTCTTAGTAATAGCACACAACAATGGGGTTTGAACAAAGCAGGGAGGGCGAATGGAGAAAAAGAGAGAGAGGAAAAGGGAGAAGGCTTAAAGAGGGGGAGAGAGAGAGAAAGGAAAAGAGATCACCAGTCCTATCTCCAGTGTCAGTGCAGCTGATGAAGTGTCCAGGGTCCTAGGTGCGTGCACACACAGGCTTCGTGGATGCAACTTTTCACAGGTAAGTATTCCCCACCCTGGAGATATGCTTTTATTTTCTATGCCAACTAGTTATCATGGGCAGTCTGATCTTCTAGACCTTTCTGGAAATGGGTTGGAGGGCTTTACAGGTCTTTGGTAGTCTTTATGACCACAAAATGATGACCAGTCTTGATGACTGGCTGGGCCTTTGGTCAACATTCCAGGCCCATTTCTCAACCTCATTCCTGCACTTGTGCTGTATAGTGTTGTGCTTATCTTCAGGAGCCCAAACAAGAACATTAGTCTCAGCAAAGTGCTGCCCTTCCTCTGTATGATCCTTCTTCAGAAACATCTTGATCTTTCTCACAGAATGTTTTTACCAACAATCCTTGGCTGGCTCCACAGCTATCCAGCTATCGGTGTTTGAGAATACATATTAGTCCTCTTATCTTCTAGGCTTTTACATGGAGCTGAAGTAGTGAACCAAATTTAAGGAGAAAAAAATATTCTTTCAGTGATTTCAGAAAGAGATATGCACCTTTTTCATCTGTGAGCTTTCATAATTAACCCGTTCAAAAGTGGATGAATTTCTCAGCTTCTGTAACCATCTCAAATCTAACACAACCTCAGGATCTTTCTGCAACTCCTGTCTTCCATACTGGCCTTAAAAAAGTGTCCTAACATGCACTGTGACTACTTTATTTATAGAATCACAGGCTCACTGGGGGTGGAAAATGTGGAGATCATCTAAATTCAACTTTGTATTCACTTAAGGAAAACACACATAGAAGTGGTGGCAAGTTTGGACTGTACAGTGCTTGTGGATGGGTAACCTTCTCTTATGAATCCTATGATCCAAAACATTTCACCAACTCTTTAACAGCAGGTAAACACAACACTGAACATTGAATCAGGCAAAGAAATACTTTTCTTTTACACGGCGACTTGAAAATGTTTTCAGCATACTTTATTTTGATGGCTAATAGAGAAAGGATAATGATATTTTAGATTAAATATTTTCAACACAATTAGTGCCAAATTGTTTCAGATTCTTTCTCCAACACTATTTAATCTCCTGAATACACTTTCCTGGGGCAACCCCTGGTACCAACACAGGCTGGGGGAATCAACAGATCAAGAAGAGCCCTGCCAAGAAGGACTTTGGGGTGCTGGTGGATGAGAGGCTGAACATAACCCGGCCATGTGCACTCACAGCCCAGAAAGCCAAATGCGTCCTGGGCTGCATCCAAAGCAGCGTGGGCAGCAGGGGAGAGAGGGGATTCTGCCCCTCTGCTCTGCTCTGGTGAGACCCCACCTGCAGTGCTGCATCCAGCTCTGGTGTCCCAGCACAGGAAGGACATGGACCTGTTGGACCGAGTCCAGAGCAGGGCCACTAAGATGATTAGAGTGAGGGAGCACCTTTTCTATGAGGAAAGGCAGAGATAATTGGAATTGGTCAGCCTGGAAAAGGGAAGGTTTTGGGGTGACCTAATTGTGGCCTTTCAGTACCTGACAGGAGCCTACCAGAAAGATGGAGAGAGACATTTTACAAGGGCATGTAGTGACAGGACAAGGAGGAATGGCTTCAAACTGAAAGAAGGAAAATTTAAATTACATATTAGGAAAAGATTCTTTACTGTGAGGATGGTGAGACACTGGAATATGTTGCCCAAAGAAGCTGTGGATATCCCATCTCTGGAAATGTTCAAGGCCAGAGTGGATGCAACTGAGCAACCTGGTCTAGTGGAAGGAGTCACTGCCAATGGCAGGGGGGTTGGAACTAAATGGTTTCAGGTCCCCTCAGAAATGGGGAATAACTGATAGAAAGGCTCATTCCTTGAACTGATTTTTGGAAGTTTTATTAAAAAAATGTTGTTCATAAAAAAATTTCAAAGCAACTGTTAAATACAAATCATTTTAAATTAAATGTTAAATACAAATCTGTGCTAAACTACAGTCGCAGCACTTTGTCTTCAAAGGTGAGAGAGTACAAATCTTCAAAGGTGAGAGAGAGAGTACAAGTTCCAGTTCCTGAAGACCATTGGAACAAGACATGATCTGGAAAACTGAAGTGTTGTGGGGTATGAAATTCAGTCATCCTGCATGACAAAGAGAGGAAGCATAATGGGAAGCATGGGCACTAGTGATTACATTCCCTTCATAAGGAATTACCTGAAGCATGGAAGAGCCATTTGCTATTTACCTCCCTTTCATGTTACCCTCTCTCCCACCTACCCCCAAAACTCAAGAGAGGACTGCAGAGATGCCCCTTCACCACTGCACCATGAGGAAGCTTTACAGAATCCTGGAAACTGCAGCAGCAGCTTGGGCCAAACCCCCTCAAAGCACTACAAGTCCCCTGCTGTCTGCCATACGGTCTGATCACATAATACCCAATGCCCTGGCTGGGAGGACAGACTTGGTGGAGCAGAAGGTTGCAAAAGGAGGCTCAGCAGGAGACACAAATTGCTGTTAACAGATTTAAATGGTTTAATGTGTACCTGCTACCAGAAACCAGGCACTAACTGAAGATGCAGTCATCAGCTATCAGGACAGAGGAAACTATGGACTTGGGAAGAGAAGAGGTGAGGTCTTCATCCTAATTCTACCCAGGATAAAGGAAGCATGGCTCAAAAGAGGACTTATGATTTGAACAATCAATACATTTCCCTTTGCTAGGGTGTAGAAAGCCATGAGCTAATGAATTCTGCACTACAGGCAAACCTTGTCCAATTAGGCCGCCGTGTTTGGGAAGCAGTATATAACCCAACCCTCAGGAAACCCTGCAAAACCCAATGCAAGTCCAATAAATCAGTGAGTTGCTGGTTTGGGATGTGGGGTATGTTGTTTTGTTTCTCTGATAGAAGACTATCCCTGGAAAAACTAGGGTATGTTTTTCCTTATCCCATTTACTTAACTTTTTCACCTCGTACACTTGCCCTGGAGAGCTTCAGTTCTATCCCTGACCACAAACACAATATCTCAATGCAAGAGCAGGCCAGTGCTGATAAAGGCCTCTATATCACTACATAAACAGTCATATGAACAGCTACAGTAATGTTCACATCCCTTGTTTAGCCACACACTCCTGTCCACTGCCACTCTTGGGCCCTTTTGGACTACTTTTTATTGAACCGTACAAAGCCTGATTTAAACTCTCACAGACACACACAGCTGCTCACGTCAGCACACTCCAAATACCTAGAAACTCTCCAAGCCTGCAGTGGCCTCTGGGCAGTTACCTACTCCTAAAGGGACTTTCAACAGAGATGAAATCAGCTAATATATCCCATAATCCTAGAGCAGAGCAAATGGCCTATGGAGCATGGGATCTGTGCTAGTAAATTACAGACTGCAACACAGTAGTATTTCCTGCATGCATTGACTTGAGTCTTCCTCTTTATAGTGAGTTTCTCAATAACTGCGTCCTTTTCCTGCTTGGGAGACAAGCAGAATTCAGTCTTTATCAGTTTGGTAAGATTTTATTTATTTTTCCTTCTGCCTATACTTCACTGATTCTCATAGTCCTCAGCATTTCCCTTAAACTGACAAAGTCTTTTACATTGTCTGCCTGAAGAAATCACGTAGAAAAATAATTCAAAGGTGTTTACCTAAACATGTTGAGATCCTCAAGTAACAACTTTATGGAGGTAACTACCCACTGATTCCACAGGTTACACATTCAAATGACGATTTTGTTAATTATTTCAGAGCTCTCCAGTAGGAGGAGAGTGAAGGTACAATACTGAAATCAGTAGTAAACATCTAGGGTTTGGGTTGGACTTTGAACACCACTATTTAGCAGAATAGTTAAGTACAAATTGCACCATTTTCATAAAGACAAACCAGTTTCCAACAGTTCAGGAAATACTCCTATATTGCTTTGTATTTTCCTCTCACTCGCAATCACATGAAATAATGTTCAGCTAAGTATTAATGAAACCAGTTCTGCCCATTAATACACAAAATTGTATAGAACAGAAAAATTCTTAAACAGTTGCTGTCTATTCAGTCAGAAGCAACATGCCCGTGTAACAGATGGGCACAGGGAGTGACTGGGCAAGTTCATCTGCTAGCACTGTGTGAGGGACCAGAACACAAGTCCCCCTGGCAGCCCGTGCTGCTCACTGATAGCTGTGCTGCGTAGAAGCCTCCTGCCAGAGCCAGCTCCCAGCAGCATTCCCCACTTGCAGCACCCCTGGAGTAGGAGTGCAGGAGCCCAGAGACCTACAAGCCACAAGGGCCCACCAAGGCATTCTCCAGTTGCCTCTCCTGGGTCCCTGCCCACGGCAGCGTGGCCGGACAGTGACCTGATGCCACTGGCAGCCTGCCCTGGCTTGCACAGCTTCACACTGCTGAGGGAAGCACAGAGCACTGTGGAGAAAAGGGAGGGCGGCTCAAGAGGCAGCTTTTTATTTTCCACAACTTTTGCTGCAGTTCCTCCTGCCAGGGCCAGCCTTCTACATGGTCTCACTTCTGCTTTCCCACGTGACTAACAGATTGCATGCACTGGAGGCACCTAGGACAAAAGCAGGGGATCTCCCAAACCTCCCAGTCCCTCATACACTGTTCTCTCCCAGCACAGCTTTTATTCTGTTTTCTTCCTCTCTACAATAAAGATGCTAGAATAATTAAAGCAATGATTCTTTACTTTGGATAAGCTTGTTAAGAGTGCTTTATGCTTAAACCCATGACAAATGTATTCTTTTTATTATTTACAAAAATTACTTTTAGAGCATTTTCCTGATGGACTGTTATTATTACTGTACAATATGTAATCTGAAATGAACATAGCATGAAAAACTTGAAAAGAAAAGAAAAAATACACATATCTGAGAAAATACTCTGAAAGCACTTGGCATGACAGCATGATTCAGACAGACAACAGCAATATACTGAAGTAAGAATGTCACTATTAGCTCTTTCAGAAACAACAGAAAAGTCTGACCATCTCAAGAATAAAATCAGTGGAGTCACTCTCTGAATTCCCATCTGTTGGAACCATCATAAACAACTGGTAGATCTTTCAGAAGAAAGAACATCATCTTGTCTGTTAGTACAGCTTGCGCAGAAAAACAGTGGAGGGGACAACTTCCTCTGTAATCAAAGTTTTCCCTACTTCACCTCCCCCCAAAAATTCAAGAAAACCAGCTACTTCAATTATGGGAATAATCAGATGAAAACGTCATCATATAATATATATTCCACCCTACTTTAAACCACAGGTAGTGTGAATGTAGATTTTCTAAATCACATCACTTCAAGTTTAACACTGGGCCTTCTGTTCATTGATTTAGTAATTTTCATTGCTAAAATCGTACCATGAAAACAGTCAACTTCAATTACACATTTTTAATTTTAGGATGTTTACATTTCAAGTACTCCATGATCTATTTCTGTTTCAAAAAGCCATTTCTGCAAAAATTGCTATGGTTTTGTATTGTCCATTAGAGGCATGTGGCGTTGCCAGCCAGGGCCAAACCACCACACACATGTGCTAAAACCAACTTGGAAGTAAAATACTTTTATATTTAACCCTGAGACCCAGCAGTGAAAAGCTGGTACAACAAAACATAACAAGTTATTGCCTAGTTATTCCTTCTCAAACTGAAAAGTACTGGAAATAACATTCTTAGTGGTAATTTCAAGATACTTCAAAACAAACCATAACAGCTTCCAAAAAGCACACCCTTCACTAGGTATAGCAGTCAACTGACTGCATCCTTCTGTAGCACTAAGATATACTCTCTCTATATATAAATGCTTTAAAGTTTTAAGTAAGTGACAGTGCTACTAGAAAAGATTATACTAATTGAGATGTGGAATATTAACAGTCCTCTACTACAGAATCATACTGTACTTCAGGACACAGACTTTAAACACAGGTACTTTAAGAATCTGCTGAGAGCTGAGGAAAACCCATTCACTCTAAAGAAGCTGTGATTTCAAATGAAATGAAACAAGCAGCACAAAAGCCACCAAATACCCACAGTGACATTTCACAATGTGATTACAGTGCAGTCATAGAAGTGAAAACATGCATGCTAAAATTCTCAAACCTCACAAGCCCAGCTGTTACTCTCAAATTCTGCTGGTTTAGTCGGCCACCAAGAAATCCAAGAAATGACACGAGCTCATCAGAGCTCAGCTGCCTTACTTCATTTAAGATCATGTTCACTGGCTGACTGCAATAAAACATGTATCAAAAGATCCTCTGAGATCTTTTTAGAGGCGTGATGAAATGTCAAAATCTCCTTCAAATAAAGCTGCATTTGAAAAAAGCCAAACTGCAAAAAAAAGGAACACAAGAAACTTTACCTTAATTGGAGCCCGGCTAAACTGTATTTTTCTGTTGGCTGGGATTTCATCTTCATCTGGCAATCCATTAATTTCAGAATATTCCATATCAGGTTCATAACAGTTATTTTCATCACTGTCATCCAGATCATCCTGTTCTGTACCTGTCTCTCCCCAATCAGAATTATATCTGGATCGTACCCGATACACATTGTAGTCAGAGTGCATGTACACATGGGAACTCTGAAAATTATTCACATCTTCATGTACATCTTTTTCACTTGCCTCATCATATTGGGATTCAGTAGCATCTGAAATTGCATCTGTGGCAAAATCACCACCTGAAGCTACATTTCTTAACTCTGCAGCTTCAGGTCGATCAAAGATACCTTCTGTATGTTCTGACTGTTCCTTTTGTTGCACCAAAACTCCTGTCTCTGTTTTTGACTTATTCCTAGCACAGCTGTCCACAGATCTTTCGCTGTCAAGGACGCCAACCAAATCCTGTTGACCTGTTGCAGAACTCTCAACAGAATCAGCACCTGCCTCTGTGCTCTTTTTTATTTCTTCAGTTGTTTTTGAACCTGCTGAAGTGCCTGTGGACACCTGTCTTGGTGTTAAAGGCGTGTTAGTCTGCAGAGAGTTCTCAACAGACACCACGCCTGTACTCTGTTTGGCTGGGGGAGACCATGTGCTGGCCTCTTTCAAAGGACTGAAACCCTCAAGGTTTGCAGCTGGGGAGGAGATATTTGTGACAGTAGATGAGAGGTTTAGTGGATAGTGACCAGTTACAGAGTACTCTTCATTGTTTTCTGACTTTTCTATGATTGCATTGTGTGAGTCAGTGTTTTCAAAAACTGCACTGAGCTGACTCACAGTTGGAGAGACAGTCTCTGTCCTTGGGCTTAGACTGTCTAGTGAATCAGTGCTGCCTCTGTGAGACTTAGAGCTGCACCACTCATCTGGAAGTTCATTAGAAATTATTTTCTCTTTCTTTGGGGAATAGCGATTTGAATGTCCTGTTTCATGAGCATTTCGCTCAAACATCTTCCGAGTTTCAGTAAACTTGGAATAGGAAGGACCATCATGGATCGTGTCAAATCTACTAATCCTTTCTGAGACAGATGATTCCAACTTTACGATTGAACCATCAGTTTTTTCTACAAATTCTTTGGGCCGAATTCGTCTTTGAGGTGATGGAGGGCCACCTTTTCCCCTGGTTTTAGGGGTAACTCCAGCACTTTCAGTGGGCTCCATGCCCATCTGCATAAATAAGTTCTTGATCCTATTGACATTTGAGCCATATTTCCTTCCCCTGCTCTGTGAGGCCTCCCCTTCCTCTTTTGCTTTTTGGTCTCCATCTGATTTCGGTTTGTCAAAGGTGCTTTTCAGCGCCTGGAACTCAGTTCTGTAAGCATTTCTGTGAGGAGAGGCACTTCGGAGGGTTGATCTTTCTCCTGAGGACTCTGTTTTCATCNTCTATCTGTATGTCTACCTATATGCATATATATATATATAGTAGCCTCTTTAATTCCAAAAATGCAGTTACAGGTCACTTAATGTGAAAATGGGAAGGAAAAACTCTAATTTACTCATAGAAATTGGTAGAGATTTTTTTNGTTTTAGGGGTAACTCCAGCACTTTCAGTGGGCTCCATGCCCATCTGCATAAATAAGTTCTTGATCCTATTGACATTTGAGCCATATTTCCTTCCCCTGCTCTGTGAGGCCTCCCCTTCCTCTTTTGCTTTTTGGTCTCCATCTGATTTCGGTTTGTCAAAGGTGCTTTTCAGCGCCTGGAACTCAGTTCTGTAAGCATTTCTGTGAGGAGAGGCACTTCGGAGGGTTGATCTTTCTCCTGAGGACTCTGTTTTCATCATGTTTACTTCAGGAGTGTGAAACCTGCTTGCATAGTTTCTGCGGTACCACTCTCAGTAGTTGTCACAGCAGAGATTCTGCTTGAGGAGTGTTTTTCCTCAGGGGCTACTGTCCTTCAGCAGGGCCATACTTGACAGGAGATCTGGAGGCAAACGCCTAAATGTATGTGGTCAATGTTGACAAAGCAGCACGATTGAGGACCCTCAAGAACAAGGGCTGATTTAACCTGCAATAGAAAGGAGGGTTTTCTGAAACCATGTCAGGTACTTTAAATCTGTCACAATTTCCATTTACCATTATCTGACATGTTTACAAAAAAACTAGTAAAATAAATACAAACCAACACGGCACAGACATGTGAAAACTTGCCATTACAAACTTTTTCAAATTGACTGTTGCATAATTTACAATATACAACATCACTCCATAGCGAAAGAACAGACAATCGTATCTTTCCATTCACAAGTATAGTATCATGGCACAAATATGCATGCAAAGGAAAGGCGGTGTGACATGAAATATGAGGCACTGCAAGACAATCCTTGCTCTCTCAGAGAAACATAATGGTAGAAATATGATCAAAGGTAATACGCTTAGAAAGGCAAATTAAACATGAGCTCGAGGGAATACAAAAAACTGCACCCAAAGTAAACATCTTCAGCTGACAGGGTAAAGTGAAATCTCGTTAGAGAAAGTTGCCCCTTTTCACGAGCAGCGGTTTTATCGCCTGGAAGATCCTGGAGGTACCAACGAGAAGATGCAGAAACGGAGCCAGGGGCTGGACCGCTCCCAGACCCCGGCCCCAGGAGCTCATCCCCGGCCCCCGCAGCCCAGCGAAGGGGCTCTCCCGAGCCAAACCCTCGCCCTTCCCCTCCGTTCCTGCTCCCCAGCCCTTGCCCTGCCGAGGCGGGGACGCCTCACTCTGGCCGCCGCACACACGGTACCGGGAGCCCGCGGCCGCCGCGCCGAAGCGACGCACCCGTCCCCGCGCACCTCCCGCTCNCCGCCCCCCCCCCGCCCCGCTCCCGCCGATGGCCACGGGCGACTGGAAAGGCCACAGGGCAGAGGCTCCCGGAGAGCCGTGCAGCCCTCGCAGAAGGCAATAAACTCAACCCGCGAGGGCAGCGCCGGAGCCCGTTGGCAGCTCCTCCCCGGGCGGCCGTGCCGCCCCGGGAGGCTGGAGCCGCGGGGCCTCGGGCGGGAGCACCTTGCGGCGGGGCAGTGCCCGGGCGGGCGCCCGCCGCCCCCGCGAAACAAAAGCCCGGTGCCAGCGCTGCTCCCCGCGGAGCCC